>OMNW01007805.1:90506-109335 GCA_900303245.1 Selene dorsalis
AATGAAACCTTTCTTTAAACCCCAGTTTTTATTTAGCAGGTTAGTGTGGACAGCTCATATTTAACTATTTTATGAACATGAAATTTTCTGATGATCTCTGTATGTGATTCAAATACATATTTGCTGTGGAACTAGATCTTTAATGTGAAGTTAATTAATCATGATGGAGCTTGTCAGACCAGTTCAGAAAGTTTTTTTTTCTTGTAGGCTACTGTGTATTTCTCAGAAACACTAGCCCCCTTTCTTAATGTGGGAAGAAGAAGGCATATCTTACACAGGGTGGGGGTGGACACACACACACACACACATTAGGGGAAAGTGGGCACTGGGTTTGTGGCTCCAGCGCCCAGCTCCAGTGAAAGGATCTGTGTGTGGCGGTCGCGGTGATTCTGGGGCCTTTCTCCTCAGGATCCTTTGTGTCTCATCCAAGGACAGCAAGTTCACAGAGACACAAAGAGACTGGAAAAAGGAGGGAAAGTGAGGGTGGACAGTTTTTTTTCACCCTTTCTCCTCATCGCTTCTTTCTTTTCTGACTTCAAAGGCTACTCTCTGGTACTTGAATGCCCATCATGATTCACGTTTAGGCAATCTTGAAAAAGGCTTGGCTTTTTTTGTCACGCACACTTTGCTTTGTATGTCGTGATGAGGAGATAAAAAGATGATGCAGACTGAGATGCAGCAGTGACACAACATGATCTGACAGTACTGCGTCAACTTCGGCTTTGCACTTTGTGATACTGAGTGTTAAAGTGTCTGTGTAGCAGCAGTTCATTTTAGGTAAGGAGGCCGTGCAGAGGAGTTCATATGTACTCTAATCTTGTTGTTCTTGGAGACACAAATCATTCGCACATTAAAACCATCCAATCAGCATCTGTGTGCTTCCTTTCTCGCTATCTAGTTACACAGAAAATAAATAACTACTTCCCACTATGGGGGAAAAAAACTCCACTAAAATACACACACCATCTGCTAATGCTCCATTTAGCTTTCCAAGAAAGCAGGCCATCTTGGAATAGAAATGCCAGGAGGATGGATCTGTGTTTGCATTATCGTCTGGCTGAGTGGTGTAAGTGTCTCTTATCAAATATGCTCCCATTAGTAGGTTAGTGAGAGCAAGTTTCATATCCTCACACATAGACCTTTATGCAGACAATCTCATATAAACGTGCACACTTTGCAGCACTATCAACAAACGCGCACACGCATAGAATAGACAGATACTTGCTCCAAAGTGCTTGCACGTGCACACACACCACAACACCAGCCAGTGTGGTGTTTAAGAACCATTTTGTCCCGCACTTGTTGCTAATGAGTGGTTGGGAGATGGGAGGCATTTCCTCCGTGGCTTTTTGTCTCCACAGTGCCCCATTAAGGCCCTCATCAATCACTGGATCACAGGCTGAAACCTTCCTTCTTTGGTTGATGCCTGGCTTTCAATCTAAAGCACCTCACCTCTTTCCTGGAGTTGTGAGGATTAAGAGCCCATTTTGTCCGTGGCTGTTTGAAGGATGTATTGAGTGCCAAAATTCCTGCTCTGTACACGCTGGTTTTGTGCATCTTGAAAGGTTAAACTCAGCAGTGTTATTTTTGTCTTCAGATTCATGTAGTGGATATCAGTTGTGAAGTATGTTACCACTTAAAGGACTGTTGATCCAAGGACGTTTCAAGTACACTGACATCACAAACATCACAGAATACCCTCATTCTTAGTTAGGCTACTTCTATTTTCTCTATGTTGTCTGTTCATCTGATAAGACTGAGCTGTTGTTTTACTATGAATAACTGTGACATATCCTCATTTGCTACTATCAGCCTCTGAGCTTGTTGAGGGAACTGACATGATGTCTAATTCACAAAAAACACCATTAAAGGAGCTGTTTGTAGGTTTTCGCTAATGCTGCATAGTGCAAACATTAACCTTTTTTTTGTTTTTGTTTTTTTTTTTTTACAAGAGCTTCTCCATTGTTATGTTTATAAGACAAGATATTATCCTTTTCCCTCTGAGCAGCTACTCATTCAGACAGATTAAACACAGCGGCTTGGTATCCAAAGGCAGTGAGACAGCCCGACCACACCAGGGCTAGTTAGCTAGCATGCTAACTTCAGAGCAAGAAAAGTAAATAAAGTAATAGAAATAGAAGCAAAGTGAGAGGGTTGCTTTTAAGTGCTGGAGACTGCTCTTTGTGAGTAAAGGAAAGTTTGATGTTGAATATTTCTGCTAAATTGATTATTAACTGCTGTTAATATGTTAGTATGTAGCAACAGCAAACAACAGTGAGAAATTTGGACGTAGCCTTCGATGTTTTTTGAAATCTTTAATGATCAATATGTGATGATAAAAGAAGAAATGGAAAAAATAAGAGAGGGGATTTAACTGAGGAGCAATTCATTAGTCTGGAACAAAATATTAAGTAGATTTTGTAATCCAGAGCAAGACAGCCCTCAGTGAGGCAAAACACCCTCAGGGCATTTTCCACCACACATTCATTTCTATATGTAGTTTGATTTCTGTGGGATGAATGAAAGAAAATCTAAGATATTTAAAATTCATGTTGATATTGCTGGTGTGCATTAAAAAAAGCCAAACTACACATAGTAAATTATTATTAAATTATTAAGAACAATATATAATTTACTTGTGTTAAAATCTAGAATCTTTAAATCCATTCTTTTATTCAGTGCTAAACCTCTTTAAAACAATCTAGTTAAATTATCTTTCACTTCATTCAACCTAAATTAGGAAAAATATTTCTAACATCCCAATTCTTCCAATTTTTCTATTCCTTTGCACCCATCTCCTGCACCCAGTGTCTCCTATTTCATGTCACTCTTCTTATCTGTTATTCTCTGTCACCCTGCATCTCTCCATCTGCCAATGTCGCTCCCTCTCGTCTCTCCCCAACAGCCCACCCTTCTCTGCATCACAGGATTCCCGCTACTTTGCCTCTTCAGTCTCTAGACTTGTTTCATGGCAACTGGCTTTCAATGAGGGGCTCTGGTGGTGGCGTTAGAGGAGGAGGGGGAGGAGGCGGGTGGGCGGTGTTGGAGTTGGGGTTCAGAGGAGGAGATGGTCTTTGAGCATGGAGAATACCTGCATGAGGACAGAATGTCCTGAAAGTGTTTACTATGTATGAACACGTGTGTATGTTTGTGTGTGGAGTGGAGTGGAGTGTGGTGGGTTGGGGGGTCCCTCTGTCACTCAGATCAGGGAGGTGGCAGCAACTCAATGTGTGTGTGTGCAAAAACAAAAAAGAAAAACACAAAGATTGTCAATTCCTGTGTGAAATTTGGCAAGTTTGACAAACCCCTGGTGTGTGTGTCAGTGTATTGCATATAGCTCACACTCATCCTCACAGGTTTATCACACTGCGGGTGGGAAAGGCCCCAATTGCAATTGATTCCCTGTGATGTGCGATGTGCTCTGCAGAAAAGAATTGTTTTACACCTGATTGCACCAGACAGAACTCATGGCATTACTTGCAGAGCTTACGACACCACACATGAGTGCAACAAAAAGTTAATAAAGGTTATTGATACAAAATGGATTTTTCAATGAGCGGCTTTGAGAGCGAGGACAGGGGTGTTCTGTATGAAGGAAATCAAGGTAATTGATTACATTAGTTTGCTCATCACTGGGGAGACCGGTGTAAAAACATCACGATCATCTAATATCCAATGAAACACAACTGAAGATGCACACACACTTAATAAATCACTGATTATTTGACAGCTAAATAGGGCTTTTATGGCTCCATATCCCGCTGCATTTTGATGAGTCTCAGTCTGTGAGTGTATGTTAGTGCTGACCAGCCCAGTGCAACCGATGACCCTCTGCATCCAAGAGGAAAGGGGTGCATGTTTAAGAGCCCCCACACCTCCCCACCTCTGAGACTCTCTGCCACCCACTATGTTTGTATGGGAGTGTGTATTTATGTGTGTATGGGCATGTGTTTATCACCAACATCCAGGCCTTGTGTTTATGTTTGTGTGTGAATCCATGTGTGAAACTATCTGAGGTTATATATATGTTTTTATTTCTGTACGTGTCAGATATTATAGAAGCAGAACTTGTTTATAATGTCGACAGAGAGACAAACCAGAGGCAGCAAACATGCTGATGAAGGAAGAGTGAGGACATTTTTTAAATGCTTATTATTACTGAGAGTTAAGAGTTAAGAGAGCTAACAGGAAAAAGATTGACACTACTCTCATAACTGTATGCCAAATATGATGAGAGAAAAGCATTCAGAGTGGACACAGAGGGTGGACCCAAAAAGGTCACAAGTCTCATGACCTGATCAGAGTTATGACCATGTTTTTCTGTTTAAAAGTGACCAAACAGCTCCAAAGAGGGCTGAGTTTAGTTATTTTCATGATGTCTTGCCATTTATTCTCTATTGATTTTATTCATCTATTTATTTTTGCAGTTTTTTGCCATTTGCATCACCATGGTTACTGAAAATGCTTAAACATGCATGTCCGTTTTTCAGGGTTATTAGGATAGAAAATAATGAGCAAAAGTAATACAATTACATTATGTGCCATCTGTGTTTTTCATAGTGGTGGTGTCATGACTTGGAAAAAGGGTGGGAGCCACTGGTCTTGACAAATATAAAGCATGTAGACGTATTAAAGGTGTGCAAGTGTATAATTGCATACACCATATGTGAATGGGATTTAATAAGTTTCCACTGTGTGTGTGTGTGTGTTCCTCTGATGCTGCCACATGGTCACCAGCAGCAGCAGAGTTGAGGAGGTGAAAAGAGTGGGTCTCTGGTGTTGGGGGTTACAGATCACTCAACTGACCACATTAACTTGTAACAATGTGTGAGTGAAGTGCTTGACCCAGACGGAGGCCTGTTTGCCAGCCTTGTAGTTAGTGAAATAAATCAAACCTTTAGAGGAGCATGCTGACAGAGGGACTGGCCATGGAACAATCAGTTTAGGGGTCAATAAGGGTGAAAGAGACAAGGTCACACACTGACCCCAAAAAAGATGTGCGACGAAAGTAAGAATACGAACCAGGGGAGTAAGCTGCTACTGGAGATCTTCTGGAGGAAGCAGGAGGACTAATGGGAGAAGGAGGGGAGATGGAAAAGCACAAGAAAAAGCGGGAAAAGAAAAGCTGCAATTTAACCCTGATGCCCCAAGAGAGAGGATGAGAGAGCAGAGACTGGAAGCACAGCAGGGAGGTAGAGGGGGGGCGATGACCCTGGGGACGACCTCTCTTTAGAGAGTAGTTAACACAAGAGAACTCCTCATGTTAAGAAATAGAGAATGGGTAGTAAATGTGTTCTCAGTCAAATTAGCAGTAAATCTTTACTGCAGGTTTAAGTACGGCCAAAGGTGGAAGTGAGATAAAAGCAAAAAGGTTCAGTCTTTTCTTTCTCTACATCACTTCATTTATTGAACTGGTTTCAATGCTGATCCTGACCAGACTGAGTGCAGCGCAGACACACAGCTTACATGCATGATGTCTATTATATATTACGCCAAAAATTGTATATTACAGTACTCATGTGAAGCGGGCCCAGCAGGTATAACTTATATTTAAAAAGAAAGAAAGATTGAAAACCACACACACTTCACAGTTAACCACCTTTACTCAAAAAACAAACCTCCTGTGATAATGATGATGATGATGATCACTACACACCATGTGATCCGAGGTGATAACATATCTGTTCAGATTCAGTCAGACATGTTGACTCACAGACTATAGTAACCTACCCAACCACACAGTATTTTGAAGACAACCTTAGGTTCCCTGTATAATCTGGATAAAAACATTTTAAAAGTTGTTTTTGACTTTTGAGGAACTTAATCTGTAATGATTTGGTTGCAGGATTCAGTGTATAAGCGCAGCTGTTCCTTAAGTGGAGGAATAAAGTTAAAAAGGTAAGAAAAACGCAGCTGTCTCACAGTTATGTTTAATCCTCTTTAATTGTTTACAATAGCAACATACAAACTGTGTCTGAACTCAGAGGCAGCACTAGGTCTTTCCATTTCAAAGGACCCTTCAAATCCTTCTCATCCTGAGCAACAAAGGTACCAATGGGTGGATCCATCATGGCCCAGCCTATCTCAAGATTCACTGTGCAGCACACAGTGAATGTGAAGGTGGTATGACAGCAAACAACAGAGAGCCTGAGGAGCACACTTATGAATATACTGGGCTGACCCCTGTAATAAAGAGTTGTGTTGTTCATAAATCCTTCATTTTGTTTTGTGCTTCATGGCCTATACCAGACCTCGATACCTGAAGGATGTCAGTCCTTAACTATGACACAGGTACAGTGTGGCAATGGCAATGGAAAATTTACTTATATAGCACATTTTAGACCCAGAGTCATTCAAAGTGCTGCACACAAAATAACAACATACAGTATCAAGATGAAAAAAAGCACATAATCACACAATAAGTCACACGAAGAGAAAATTGAAGAAGAAAAAACTGAATAAGACCGTTACAGTATGACAATAGCAACAAACCGAAGCATCAAACGTAAATCAATGAAAAGCAGCAGCAAACAAAAAGGTTTTCAGCTGATTTAAAAGCACTGAGGGTTGGGGCAGACCTACAATTTTCTGGCAATTTGTTCCAGACATGTGGAACATAGAAGCTGAACGCTGCTTCACCATGTTTAGTTCGGACTCGGGTATGGAAAGCAGGCCTGTCCCAGGATGGTTCAGATGGCAGCAGCAAATCACTAATATATTTAGGCCCCAAACCATTCAATGCCTTTTAATCAACAGCAGAACTTTAAAATCAATTCTCTGACAGACAGGAAGCCAGTGTAGGGACCTTGGAACTGGAGTGACATGGTCCACTTTCTTGGTCCTAGTGAGTACTCGAGCAGCAGCATTTTGAATCATCTGCAGCTGTTGATGTGATCGATTTTTTAGGGAGGTCTGTTAGAACACTCTTACAGTAATTGAGTCTGCTGGAGATCAAGGCATGTACAAGTTTTTCTAAGTTTTTTTGGGACATAAGTCCTTTGATCCTTGATATATTTTTGAGATGATAGTAGGTTCACTTAGTAATTGATTTAATGTGGCTGTTGAAGGTCATGTCTGAATCCATTACTACGCCAAGATTCCTTACTTGTGTCGTGGTATTTAACATTACTCACTGGAGCTGGGTGCTGACTTTTAATCGCTCCTTCTTAGTTCCAAAGAAGATGACTTTAGTTTTGAAGGAAGTTATGAGACATCCAGTCATTAATTTGTTCTACGCACTTAACCATTTCACCAGGGGATTATAGTGTCACACAAACTTCAACAATGGAGATTCGCGAGTCGTCCGCGTAGATATAAAACTTTGTTGTTTATCATCATTTGGGCTAATGGCAGCATGTAAATATTTAATAAAAGAGGTCCCAGAATGGACCTTTGGGGAACCCCGCATGTCATTCCTGTGTGTTGCTGTTTTTGTCATTTTCACTTTGCTGTAATTTACAGTCTCATTATTTATGATTTGCAGTGGTATAATTGTGCTAATTTAATTCATGTTGACAACCTCATCTGTGAGATGGGAACCTGCATCATTTCAAGGGTTAATCAACATTACTTATCCTCCTCATGCATGCAGTGATTTATAGATTATTCGTTTTCCTTATTCTCAATGTGCACAATTATTCACACGTTCATATATAAAATGATTTCCAAGAATCAACCATACAAGAAAGCAACCCGCTCACGCCTCCCACCCCATTTGGACAATAAATCCAATTACACCATCTCCACTGATCAAAGATAACATTTTAGAATCTGCAAGTGATTAATTTCTTGTTGCCTGCCTCATTGATTTTTTTCAGGCATGAATTTATGACTGGGTAATTGGGCTGGAATCACTATGCTAAGCGTATGTACATGCAAAATGGAAATCTATAGGGCTAAACACACGTGCTTGTGTTTCTCTTGCCTGAATGGCATGCTAATGATGATGGTGTAGATGCTGTGGTTTTCACGCTGCTGCCCATCCCAGACCTGCTCTCCATCATGTAGTCCTCTGATAGTTAATCCACATGTGGTAATGAGCTGAGGGACCGAGTAATGAAATGTGCCTGTGTGTGTTTCTCTGTGGTCTTGGTGTGGGTGGGTATGGGGGATATGCTCATGTGCACATCTATGCACTTCAGTGGATGGATAGAAGAAGATGAGGGGAATTAGTGGGGCGGGGGAAGGGGAGGAGAGGGAGGTGTGCGACTCAGGGTGTGGCTGAAGTGATGGAGAGGAAGAAATGAGACAAGCCTATCTTTGTACTGATCTCTGATCTGTGCGTAAACTGTGATACGCGCTTCACAACGGTCACCAAGCAGTCTACAAAGCACTTCTGATGACTGACATGTAAACACACACACACACGTACATGCACTTTTGCACTGTGACCTTCTGCCCTTTGCTGGTGGTGTACAGTTGGTGTTTGGCTACCTTGTTAACCCTGCGGTGGTAAGTCATTCAGCCCCCAGTGGACGCTCCCGCTGACCAGGCAATACACACACTCAGTCTCATACACACACGTGGACTCACTCAGTGGCGCGCGTTCGAGGAATACACCCAAGATCTATCCCAGAATGAACAATCCTCTCCACTCCCCCCACATGGCCCCTAAAACACTCACATCACCCCCCTCAGTGCCCCTCCCTCAAATGCACTCGATGAACCCATGAGTGTGTGTGTAAGGCCCGCCCACCTCTTAGTGGCTACAACAATGTCTGTGAATCACCCGCAGGTCTTTCTGGGGGCTTTGAGGCTGGGGAGGGGGGTTTGTGTGTGTCTGTGGGTGAGAGAGAAAGAATGAGACAAAGAGAAACCAGCGTTACATAAAGAGACAATAACTGTCTGTTACAAAGTGCAAAATGTTTTACACATTTAGACAATATTGGTCTTATTACTTTCACAAAATATTATTTAAAATATTTATTGACAGTATTAAGCATTTTTACTTTATCCCACTTAGGGATGTGAGATAGCTTAAAATGTCATTATGTTATTTATCTGCAGCCCAAGATTGTGTTGTTTCTATAAACTGTATTTGTATGGGACTTTGTCTGGGTCCTGTGTCGACTGAATGAAACACGAGCAGCAGCTGAAGGAAGAACTCAAGGCAACGTCTCCTGAAACACTTCAGAATCACCATCCTGTCTTTCCTTGCATGTGTGTTTGTGGCTGCACAAGCAAAGCTACAATAACATCGGCAAATGAACAAAGATGCACGTTGAATCTAACCTTGCCTAGCTGCATGTGACCTGGGCCTCAGGCTATATAAGATCACACACACACACACACCATCATGTGTGAGAACACAATACTCTCTCTCTCTCAATTCTCACCACGTTCAAATGATTGGAAATGCTGGTCACCCATGGCTTTGCCTGCCACTGCACAAGGTTTGAATTGTTTCTTGTCTGCTCAAGTGGTTGTATGGCAGCTGCTGATCCAGCCATACGTCGAGGCTTATTCTTGTTCTGCCCTTGCAGCTGTAAAAATATAAGGGTCGCTGTGGAGGAAAACCCAAAGCCTCAACAAATATGTAATATGGGTGAAGTTTCTCTTAAAATATTGAGCCTTACATAAATTAACCAAATCATCTACATCTTCTACAAATAGAAATTTATTGAATGTGCCTGATGTGTTTACAAAGACAATTCCACTTTGCCCTATGGGCTCCTATTTGAAAAGTGTGTTTTTTTAGGGCCAAGTACAAGTCATATTGAAAAAAAAAAAAAAACCTCTTCACTACAGGTGTCCAAAGGCTTCAGTGAAGACAGTGATGTATTATAATATGTGTACCTGCTGTTTATGGTTGAGATTTTATCACAGTTTAAAAAAACATATCCCCCCAAATATCCTGGGAGCTTCAGGCAGAAAATGTTAAATATATCTCAATGAGACCAACACTGGGTGACAGAAGATACATTCCTCTTTATTTTTCCAGACAAATTTTCATTGAAGTTTGGAAATTGAAGTTGAAAGGTTTAAAAAGATTTTTTTGAGGATCTGATTATGATTATTATAGTATATGATTATTATTTGCAAACAATCTAAAAATTACAAAAAACATCAGTTTGCCAATCTAATCCAAGAACATATAAAATCTTGTAACCTCTTCAAAGCTCAAACCATGCTTCTATGTTTGAGCATAAGGAAATAGTTTAGCTTCAAAAAGGGATGGATTTGGTCATGTCCACAATGTTTCTTTCCATTTGTTTTCCACTGAGATTTATTTATTGCATTTATTGCTTTTCTCCACTTGATTTTCCATGATTACTTAAATCGCCAAGGAAAATCATGGCACATCATTCCTCATCAAGCCACATGCTTTGATCTATAATTTGTTTGGGTTTTCACCAAGTGGAAAATTTTGTTGAAGTGAATTTTTTGATGGAAAAAAAAAAGTTCATGACTGATCACAATATATTCCCTTTAACGTGCAGCAGGCAATTAATAAGGGCAAGAAAGTCTTTGCAGTAGCCTGTCAATGTGTCTGTTGAAACAAGATATTCACAGTTTGTTAATATGAAAAGCAATAGCCCAGTGACTTACTCGTGTCATGTAATAAACAAAATTTATGGTGGAGGCCTATTATCTGCCACTGCGACGGTGGAGGTTAAAACAATTTGACCTAAATTCCTTGAACAATCAAAGAAACCACAGTGTTTGCTCAGAATGTGCATCACAGCATCTTATGGCTCCTTGGCCTAGTTTCTGATCATCTGTTTGCACCTCTTTATTGCCTGCAGTGAGTCACGAGTGGCAAAGCCCACCTGTTACACACTGTCATGCAAGAAACAACAGCACGGCACTGTTAACACGCACCTGGCCGAGTTCTGCCCCAATCTCCGTCAACACAAAACCCAGCTCCAACCAGGTCCATCTCATCCCTCTCTGCTTCTGTCTAGCTGTTTTTTTTTTATCCAAATGTCCATAGTCTTACAAATTATTATTAGTGTCAGTTGTTTATTGTCATTTTCTATATACTACTTGCCTGGTTGGCCCAGGAATTCAACACATGTTCATATAGACAGCTATTTAGACTTTCAACTTAAGCAAACAGTTACTGTGTATTTTCAGCTCCTATACAACAGTTTGCTAAAATGAACATAAAGAGGATTAGTGTGTAACACACACAGAGGTGAAACAATATGGTGTATCTGACTTGCCAATTTTAAGTGCTAACTAGTTTTGTTTGGCCACTATGTTGATCTCTGTGACTAACCTTAAAAAGGGAAAAATTATTCCACTCTGTGAGTGATCTTATTTGTAATTGCATGTGAGGGTTTGCATTAGGAGGAGGTTGTTATAGATGGATGGGCCAATGAAACACAGAAAGAGCAGTGTTCAATTTCCATGTGAAATCAGCAGTTTAAGTTTGTTTCTATGTTCTATGCTTGTCCATGGTCATTCGATAAAGTTAACCATGCTGCTATTATTGTAACCATGACAAGAAAGTAATCAAATTTTCAGGATGTGCTTCCTTTGTCCCAGACTTTAGCCTATTACTGTAACTGGTGTGAAAATGTAAGTATGGTGCTCTTGGTAAAAACGTGATCTATGTGGCTGATCAGGCTGGAGGACTTGTTTGGTTGACTAGATTGTATTATCAAGTACAACTGTCAATCTCCATAACATATAAGGAATAAAAATTGCCAGTATACCTCAACAGTATTTGCTGATGGAAATGTCCATTACCCCTAATTTAATTTACACCATTTTTCATCTTCACTGAAAATTAACTTGACATTGAATTGAACTAAGTATGTCTCATTTTCTCACCTGTAACATATTAACACACACACTCATGCAGCGATAGAAGGTCCAAAGAGCTTCTCCAGCAGATGTTCCTGTCTTAATTAGCTAATGGTAATATATGACTGGTTTCATCACATTCATCATGGTGCGAAACGGCAGGTAACAAAGGTGGCCTTCTATGAGCAGTGACAGACATGACAAATCTGTCATCACTGTTCATCTCCCACTGACCTATACACATCCTCCAATAAGCATGTGGTGTAAGGAGTGTGTGCGGGTGTATGTGTTTGTGTGTCTGATGGTGTGTGGGAGACAGATTGTTGGTAGGACATGCACGGTATCACAGTTTGGGACAGCATGGGCAGTGGGGACTGAGGAGGGGGATGGTAGGTATGTGTTTAAGGAGATTGTCCACCAACATGAGGCCCCAGGTTTTAACCTTCATGTCGGGTAGCACCTGACGTTTTATATCTGACCCTGACCTTTGACCTTCAGGAGGAAAAGGCAGAAAAAAAGAAAGCACAAAAAAATGTTATCAAATCAAATTTAGAAAAATAAAGCCTTTATCCCTCATATGCAGCACCTTCTCTTTACTTGCCCTTGTTACCTCAGCAGTATATCCATCATCCTTAACTGCAATTGAATAATAAATGAAGCATGTTGTTGAGACTGACTTTGGCTCTCTGGAGTACAAGGGGGCATAGGGAGGAGGAGAGAAGGGAGCACAGTACTTCAGACATGGCTGCCCAGTGGTTGTAAACATAACACCAGGTCACTACAGAGACAGTTTTGCATTAAAGGCCAAATTAAAGGCCATGGAAATAGATGCTAAACTGTTACTTCAAAGCTGTGGTTGGTCTAACTTTCTTATAATCTTGGATGTTTTGATTGGTCCTTGTCTTGCCAATAAAATTTTTTAATGTCAATCCAGTTGGATTTTTACTCATGGGCTCCCAGCTCCATATTCTCTATTCTATTTAATTAATAATACTACAATAATACAATTAATTGATGAAAATCACGAGAATCATGGCCTTGGACTTGGAGGTGCTGATTCTCATCCCAGCTGCTTCACACTTTTTTTAAAAATCTAAATTAATCAAAATTAATGAAAGATGGTTAAAAAAACAATAACAATCAGTCTTCAAAACCTATCCAGTGTGGACCATCACAACAACTCAAACTACAGGAGCACTGTTTACAACTGGTCTTGACTTAGACTTGTGAACCTCTAGCTGATCTGCCTGCCCTGATGAGAGGAACATGCGTTTACGCTGAGAGGATAAAGTACAAATGGAAAGTTGAGGAGTGGCTGAAGGACTGTGAGGTGAAGAGAGGCACATAAAAAAAAAGAACAGATGAGTCAAAAAGTCAGGAAATTTGATGATGTTTGACTCAAAAGCTACATCAAACACAATTAACACTGTGTAAAGTTTGCTTAGCGCTCCAAATGGTTTCAGAGGGATATTTGTCTTGTCAGGACAAACAGGACGTACCATTCATTTGACATTCATCAGCAAATTACCTTATAAACTGTTTGCTCTTGCCAGTGGGGTTTGCATACACATCAAAAAACATAATTGCCTTTTACGTGGGTACAAAACTGAGATAATCTTCCTAGTGAAGGGTTAATGGAACAGCCAGGTAGCCATGGAAACAGAAAAGACAGGTGTGCGTGTGTGTGTGTGTGGTGAATGCATCAGAGGATCTCCTCTCCAGCCACACCACTGATATGTTTAACAGACCACACAGCTGGAGGTTTTTATATCACTGCTAAAATTGGGCAATTATGTCCAGGTGAGACAGAAAATAATTATAAATATGATGATGGCGATAACAATATATCCAGTTTGTATTAATGGTCTCAAATGGTTTCATGACATGTGTGACTTTATTGCCTCATAGGCTAAATTACCACTTCCTGTCACTATGTGTGAGTCTTTATTAACAAATGACCATATCAGCTTCCTAGAGGCTGCATAGATATAGAATAGATAAAAACAATGGGATTTCAATCTGCAGTTTCAAGAATTTCCGGACCACGTTTGAAATACACAATATGATAATAATATGCAATATACTCAATTATCCTCGTGAAGCCGCTACACAAATGACACATATACAAAATATATGGAGCAAACATGCATAATTAACATATATTCTGCATGGATGCAGAATATAAGCACATGGCATGCACATGTCAGCATAATGCATAAACAAATACCCACTAACTCTCTCTGCATGCTGATCTTTGATCAGTTAATGCCTACTTGTGAAAAAAAAGTAATTGCATGTTTATTTCACTTGAATGCAACATAATTAAGACCCACAGCAGGTGCAATGTGTGTCTATTTTTGTAGCTTGAGTGATGGTTTTTGAATCAAACAATAAGGATTGGGTGGATGAGGTTGGTGTTTTTGTATTGTCCACCAGGCAGCAGCCTCTAGAGCCAACACACAAGTGCCAAAAACTGCAGCTCCTCATATGGCTACTTGAGGCGAGTTCCAAAAGTGAGACAGTCCCCAGAGTTTGACTTGCTAACATGGGAGCCAGTGTTACAACTATACAGTACAGTAGAATTAAACATGGTAGAAAGGGTTTTGATCTCTATAACTAATATTTTTGCTAATGACAACTGCACAGGGATTAATTTTTATATAAATGACCAGTTTAATTAATGTGTACATTTGTAAGGTCACTTTGAGTGACAGGTGGGTGAGCATATGCTTGCTACAAATTGGCATACCTCTCCTTTTTGCCCATTTTTGGATTAGCTGGGTTTAGTTAAAGTGAGGTGGTGCCAAGATGGCTACAGCAGAGCATCCCACTTTTAGCTTCAAAACTATTACTAAGAGACTCTCTAGGTGATGTCACAGAGGCTACCTCGCTCTTTATTTTCAGTCTATGCTGTCTACAAATCTCAGAAAAAGACTAGACGCTCAGTATTTTCCAACTTTCCTACTCACATGGAGGCCTGTGAGACGTCTGTGACCACCTACAGTACAGACCACTCCTCCTAACAAAAATAGAGACTAAGGAATCAGCTGATCATTATGCTTCTCTAATAGATGGCCTGGCCACTGTCACCTGATGGAAAGATACCACATGGCCACACATACACATACATACACACAGAGTGTGTAATCGGACATGAAACGGCTAACTTGGAGTCTCACATGATCTTATCAGAGTTGACAGGATCCACGAGTCTCTCACACTGGTCCCATCATTCCTCACATTCCTTGTGGTGTATTTGCGGTGCGGCCGTGCTGTTAGCTCTTTACAGTTTATGGCACCACGCAGGGCAGGTCCCGGGCCACGTTGCACCGATGCTGCCTGTCTTGTGACTCACTCTGCCGGAGCTGCTAACAGTCAGACCTTTGGAAATGACATATACTGACATGCCCTGTATGCATGCAGCAGCTGTGGGGGAGAGTGAGAGAGTCAGTAAAGACGGAGAGAGAGAGAGAGAGAGAGAGAGAGAGAGAGAGAGAGAGAGAGAGGGAGAATGTCCAGGCCTTTTTAGTGGAGGGTCAGCCTGACACTGATGTCATCCGTGACCGCTGGGCATGAGATAACTCCACAGCTCCCTGCCTCCGTGGCTCCTTTTCCATATAAGGATATCTCCATTCATCTTACAGCTCAGTTATTATTAGTAAGGCTGCAGTGCAGTTGCTTTTCTAGTGCGGGAAAGGCAAATTGCATATATTCACATCACTGCTGTGTTTTGAAAGAAATGAATATAAAAACAATACAGTAAGTAAATGAAAATTCTGTTCAATATCTGACATGTTTTATCACATGATTCACTCTTTCTAGTGATGTTATTGAGAACTCTGCCCCCAGATAACAATAAGGAGACACCGCTATACCACCATGCACTGCAACATTATCACCAATGACCTTCAGCTATGTTATTCGATCAGAGCACCTGACACCTTCTTCCTGCCTCTGGATTCCTCTTAAGTGGCACAGATGGGTTATAAAACATTGTTGTGCACACTGTATATTCCCACTCGTGCCCACATACTGGCACCCAAAACACAGGAATTGGAAATACTTCCTGATGAGCCTCCCTTGGTCCACTGGGGGCTCCCTCATGCCAGCTTTGGTGCCGTCACACACAAACACAGACGCACATGTACATCACAAGTGAAACCTGACCTCACGTCTGCACTCGACAGCTGCACCCCAGCGTGCGTCCCTATGAAGGCATAACTATGCATAACCATCAGCACTAAACCCGAGACTTCCCTATTAATAACACACCGGTGGGAATCTCACTCTGGCAGATACATATCCCAAACTCCTCTCGGCAGAGGTAAAATGAGGTGAAACTCTCAAAAACAATGAGGCAAGCTCAGAGATGTCCAAAACCCACTTCATCATATCTTATGTGCAGCACATTCAAGCCTGACAGTGCTGTGAATAATTTAACAGTGGTGTGTAACTGAAAAAGGGATGTGTGTTGAAAAGAGAAAAGGAGGGATTCCCTGTGTAAGAGTGTGTGTGGGTGGCTGGATTCGTGTGTGCATTTGTCTAAGTGTGTGAGAGAGTCGTGCTAAGCGGGGGAACACCCCCCCCACCACCACTTTTTTCTGCCTCTGCAGTGAGCCTCACCCATCCCACAGCCAATCAGATCACAGCTAGCAGAGAGGAGAGAATGATGGGGGAAGCCATGCTAGGGATGGTGCTTGCCCGCAGTAATGGGCGTAGGTGTCTGTGAATGCGCGTGTATGTGTTTGCATTTGTGCGCATGTGCGTGTAAAAATGCTTATGCAAATTGGATTTAAAAAAATATGTTGTGTTTACATCTAGTATTTTTTTTCTTCCAATAACTAAAGTGTGTGTCAATGCACACAAACACAGAAAACTGTTTGAGATGTGCACTTGTCCTGTTCACCTCTCCTGCTGAATGATAATAACATTCAGGATCACATTTAAAATCGCTCAGTCCTGAGAAGGATTTCAAGGACACTGCATCAATTACAGCCAGTGTGTATAAGGGCTGACAGGTACTTATATTCATGTTATTTTATTTAAACAGAATATTTCCATTTTCAAGGTCAATGTGGGTCAAATCTGAGTTAAGACCAAACAGTCCAAAGTCCGAGCATGCGCAAAACTCAAGTCGATATCAAGACCATTAAAACAAAGCACTTTGAATGTCATAGAGAAAAATATAACCTTACATGTTCTGATTTTCCATCAGAAATGCAAACCAACAAACTAAAAAAATATTTATGCACAATGTTACAAGGTAATTATGACATTTTGCAGAAGTGTAAAATGAGGGCTCTTGGTTGTGACATGGCAAAGACAAACTGGAAACCAAGCATGTTGTTACTGAAAGTGCAGAACAGCACACAAGAATTTTGCTTCTGTATGGGAAAACAACAGCCAAGCAGTGCAAGAGCAGCTTTGCTAGCACAGCACATATATAACAATGTAATGTTTATCACATTCTCAATTTTACGCTGATTTGTTAGCATGCTAACATTTGCTAATTAACTTAGCGCAGCTGAGCCTGATGAAAACGTCATTAATTTTTTATGCAGTCGGTCATAAACCACAGCACTGAACAAATGAAAATTTTGACTAGATGAAGGATCATCAAAGTTAATACAATTCATCCTGTGGGGAACATGAATGTATTCAATGCCATCGCAGTACAGCCAGGAAATTTCACTGAAAGCTGTAAATATGAATCTCATGGTTGTACCACAAAAAAGGAAATTGCCGAAGTCAGTTTTCTCAGACTGAGATCCATGAGTGACACAAAATGTTGTGCCAATCCATTAAATTGGGATATTTCAAAGGCTATGTGAAAAAACTTGACCTGCTTGTCGGCAGAATTCAACATCTTAGATCATGATGATGTCTGAAGAACTCACACAATTCATGAAAATCTATTCATTAGTTGTGGAGGTATTTGCGATTACCATCCTTGAGACCATGACACAAAGCATGGATTGAAAAGAAAAAAAAAAAAGAAAGCCACTTGGTCAAGACCAAGGCTTTTTAATATGTGCCAAGTACAAGATGAGACATGAGACATACGAGATCAGGATGAGTTCAAGATCAAGAGCTACACAAGCTGAGTGACAACACTTCTTCATACTTTAACACCTCATATGTTAAACTGGTGGTGTTAAAGTGGTCCACCACAAGCTTGAATGACTATTAGCATTACACATTTCTTTCCAGATCCACTTTTTTCAGATTAATCAAAGGACAACAGCACACTGCTCCTGACAATGCACTCCATGCCATGCACACAAAACAGTACACAAATTGAATTAAATCCTTTTAAGGGCCAACATAGGAATAACAGTTGTATTTCTATTTAGGTATAAACGTCTCGTGTTGAAAATAGAAACACTGAAGACATTCTGGAGCTGTGAGCCCTCTGGGGAAATCTGGAGATAATCAGTGAATTCCAGACCTGCTGGGCTCTGCCTCTCTTCACAAGTCTCCTGAGACCAGGACCTGTCAGTGTGTGTGTGAGTAAATGTGTGTGTGTAGCACTGGGCCATGGGGGAGGGGTCAACACGCGATTAAAACCTTATTATATCCCTCAGACCCATATTAAGAAAATGACTTAAGTGCCTTATGAGGAGAGATGGGCATGAACATAGGCGGCTAAGGATCATGGGTTAAGGTTCAAGGGTCAAACCGGTGACCTGCAGGGCTGCTGTTTCCAGGATGCTTTTCTTCTCGCATACTTCTCACCTCATACCCCCCCAAAAAGCCATTACTCTCAAAATAAAGCAAATGTTGCAAAATTTGTGCAAAATCTAAAAATCTGCCTCTGATCAGCTGATATTTAGTCCACAAACTATAATAGTATACTATAATAATCCGACAATCTTAGTGAATTTTTTTATTTGTTTGGTTATAATAAGGCAGTCTCAGTCTCTCAAGATCAACCACAGACACATACCAATCCTTCAATATGTAACTAATATCATGTGAAATGTAATTGGTTTTCAATCAGCCTAAAACAATTGTATTGTCCAGTCAAAATTGTGACTGGAATTCAGTACAGATTCTGCTTCAGGCCTGAAATATATTG
>OMNW01007806.1:0-13490 GCA_900303245.1 Selene dorsalis
CGGACTTGTTGCAGGAGTGCATGTCGGTGTTTAGTGCCGGTCTGTCTGTTGGGCAATAATGTTTATACAGATTTCTTGGGAGAGCAGAGAGTTCTCCAAAACAGACCATGCCAACAAATACACAGTGTCTCCACCTGTGTTTTGCAGCACAGTATGTAAGTTAGGATAGGTATGAAGCTGCCAGTTACGTCTGCAACAGGATTGAATCACATGTAGAGGAAAGACAACCTATTTGAATCATGTCTGGCTGTGTATGTTTTAAAACTTAACTGCATTGTATTGTCCTAATGAATGAACTAAAAAATAAGATTTAAATGTTATTTGACTTTTATTATCAGGTAGACCTTTAAGTTTAAGAACCACTGTGCTACTGTGTGTCATCACCCTCCATGACCCAAGTCCTACTTGTGGTATAATCTTACTGAGAATTGTCCCCTCAGTCAAAATGGAAGGGGATGCAGCCTGGACTGTCACTGAGCCTGGGCTGTGGTTTAGCTGATTGCCTGCTTTTCTTTTTAAATGCTACTTCTTGGTTTTATGGAGGGTTACTTGCCTGAATGCTATACAGGACTGGCTGTACCAATTGAAAAAGGGGGTGTGAGGGGAAAGTAGGAGTGGCACAGGAAGAAACTGAACAAGTTTTCCTGGCATCTGTAATTGCTAATACTGCATTCTGTACTTTTTGTTCTCCCTTTGTCCTAATCGTTGGTTGTACAGTACCAAGGTGTTGATAATACGATCCGTGCGGGGATTCATGTTGGCCCATATGCTTCATTCACGCACAGCCACCCCCAGCTGCCATGCTGATCTCATCATCTCAATTTATATGTTCTCGCACAGGCAAGTCATTGTTCAGAGACATGACTTGGCAGGTAGCTGATAGATTTTCCCCCTTGCCATGAGAAGTGTTGGTACAGAGTAGGCACCACACTGCAAATAAAATGCACTTTAATGAGACACTAAATCTGGTACACATCATTACTCTTGTTGTTCTTTAACGAGTGAGAAATTTTGAAATGAAGCCACATTGCTTGTGGGAATACAGAGGGGTTTTTTTAACCATTAAAGTGACGATTGTCTTCAAGATTATTGATTAATTGGAATGTGAATGTGTGACTGTGAAGGCTAATAATTCAAGTTGTTCAAGACTTTAAAGGATCTATTATACTCCTACTGTCACCTGAAGGAGTAAAAAAAAAAAACTATTGCCGTTATCTTTCTTAATCCTACAGGTAACTAAGCAAACATGAAAGCCGTGACACAATGACAAAACATTTGCAGCACTGGTGGATTATAGTGAAATGGCAGAAAAATGGTCAATTCTTTGAAATGTCAGTGTCGAACTTAATATTTCTGTGCCAGTCAGTCGAATAACAATGGCTGCTTGTCTAACTCCACATGTATCCCCATTGTGCTTTATCTCAACTGGAACTTGCAGCTTTGCATTTACTGTGCTGCTGGCATTGTTGGGTGTGCATTTGGTTCTTTTGCACCAAAACCTGTTTCTGGAGGTTGTTGAAGTATTTTGGGGAAATGTATGGTTCATCAAGCGAAGTAGCAGACAAGGCAAATAAAAGGGGAAAACGTGGATGTAGCATGTCAGTGTGAAGTTAGACCACCTTTAAACAGGACACACCTCTAAGATGATCAGATATCTACTTTAAATAATAAGGTGTTCATTAATACAGTCATCTGCTGTAGTAAAGAGGTTAACCAGTGACCACCAAAGAAGTAATTTATGTTACCTCATCACAAGGGTAGATTTGTCCTCATGAGTCGCTAAACTTTAATCCTGTTTCTTTCCTTTGCAGACCAGGCTTTTGTGACCTTGGCTACCAATGACAGTTACGCTCGGGGAGCCATGGTTTTGGGCAAGTCCCTGCGCAACCACAACACATCCAAGAAGCTGGTGATACTCATTGGTCCACAGGTGTCAGAGCCTTCCCAGTAAGAAACCTTAGAGTCACTTTTCAGCATTTCTCAATAACAGTGGTGGCTGCCATGTCTTGTTTTCCAGCTGGATGGTTGATGGGGGTTCATTTCATAGTATTGTGAATCATTAGGTCTGTGCTGAAGAGGATCTATGATGAAGTGAGGGTGGTGGACGTGCTGGACAGTGGCGACACAGCACACCTGGCCATGATGAAGAGGCCTGATCTGGGCTGCACCTTCACCAAACTCCACTGTTGGACCCTCACACATTACTCCAAATGTGTTTTCATGGACGCAGACACACTGGTGAGACGTCCTGAGCATTTTCATTTTAACAGGAGAAAGATGCTGAAGATGCTTTGCCTTTTCCAATGCAGCACAGATGTGTGAAAATGAATGTCTGCTTGTATTCGTCTGTCTGCCTCCCAGGTTCTTTCAAATATAGATGAGCTGTTTGACAGAGAAGAATTGTCAGCTGCTCCCGACCCTGGATGGCCTGACTGCTTCAACTCTGGTGTGTTTGTTTTTTGTCCTTCAATGGAGACTTATGGCAAACTCCTTCAGTATTGCACAGAACATGGAAGCTTTGATGGTAAGCCATATATACAGTGTTTGTGTGTGTGAGAGTTTGTGCTTCTCTATTTCAGTTTATTACATTTTTATGTGAGTTTCTGGGGGGTGGGGTTGTATTTCTAGTTAGATCAAATATACATCAACATTTTATCATTTGCTCTTGTTACCAATAGTTCTATAAGGGGAGCTGGTTGGTGAATACTTCAACTCAAGTCTTTATGCTGAGATGAAGCTGAGATAGATTCTTCTATTCCTTTTAAATCAACACACTTATTATTAGTTATCCCTTGAACTTATTTATACATGTTGGTATTTGATAAAAATTTATTGGTGTCTTTTACGAGTTCACCTCAAAATACACTTTGCACACTTCATTGCTAAATGCATCACAAGACAGAATTGAATATGTCGAGCATGTCTGGTTTACCACTTAGTTGAGTTTTGAAGTCATCGTCTTTTTCAGTCATGTGCAAACATTCAGGTTTTGACCTGTTTTGAGTAACATTACATTCCTGGTAACATGATGTTAAACTGAGCGTGTTTATCTTTTGCTCTAAGTAAGGCCTTTATCGAGCCTTGTGCACGGACACAAGGCCCTCCTGTCACAGAGAGTCTAACTCTGCTGAGTTATTCTCAGGGGCTCATTGGGGTGGGGTGAAGGTTAAATTTGAGAGGCCCTGTTTTGCACAGTGCACCGGTTGACATTCAGTAGCTCTTCTCCATGGGGCACACTGTACTGTAACTGAATTGTGGTTGTCTTTTTGGCTCCGTATTGGGTTTACCGAGCACCTCTTCTCAAATCAGAGACTGAAAAGACCATTGGTCTACATTTGTGGGGGATGTGGTCTCGTATACTCCAGGTTTACCACCCCCCCCCAGAAAAAAGTTACCTCTGTTTAGACAGCATTATATAAAAAACCCAAACACTTGAATCAGCCTTTGGCTTTTTTTTTTTTTTCATTTTAAGAAAACACTCCAAGGTATCCAGTAAACATTTTACCATGACACAGCATTTATTCAAACTAAGCTTTATTAATATCCTTTTAAAGACTTGAACCTGCTCAAGTGTACGTTTACATCACCTCAGTGATGCCTCACTTAGTTTTTTGGATCACTAAGAAGACAGTTCTTGTACAATGCAGTGTTGAGCTTGCATTCAGGTAGCAACTTTTGTCTATAAGACAATATAAAACCTGAATCTGGGACTTGATAAGCCACAGTAATATATGTTAATGTATCATAAATGTATGAATAGGTTACTTTTTGGTGAACCTCCAAGTTCTTTCATACTTTGTTTTAGAACTGCAGTATGAAGAAGCTCTTTTAATTTCCATTTAGCAAACTTAGCTGATACAAGTATCAATATTAAAGCTTCAAAACATTTATCGGTGGAATTGAACAGTTGATAGTGCTCTCTGGTGGACAGACTACGTAATGGAGACTTATGAAGTTTCTCACTTCAGACATATCTTTGGTATTTCTGTATGATGACTATTTCTGAACAATACCATTGTGTACGCACTTGCTTGCTTTAAACCAGATCTCATGCTCTTCATCTACAAATGGATGTGTCTCTGTTGTTTAACCTGACGTAGGACGGTGTATGATCCATCTGTTACCACATGATCAAAGTTAGGTCACATGACGATACCTCTCTGATAACTGAGAAACTCCACTCACTGATTAAGGCCCTTAGATGTGGCTGGAAAATGTTGCTTTGTTAGAGTAATTTTGTTTTGTGAAGATCCAGAAAGACCTTAATCCATCTGTATCTTTTCATTGGCTAAAATTAGCCCTAAAATCTGATGTGTTGTTTTGGCTATAAAAAAAGACAAGGTCTTGTGACCTCAGATATTTCGCAAAAAAGGAAACAGTTGAGGAACCAACAAAGCTGGATAAAACACAAAACAAAGTTAGGAAAAGCCAGGGCTAGACCGTAGTTCTTTAGTAGCCGTGAACCTTTTTAACACTACATGGCAAGCTGTTTTCCCTTGTGATACTGTGAAAGAGATTCCTGTAGGGAGAGTTCACTGGAAAAACCAATTAGTTTGTTTAACAGTGGCCAATGCTTTCAAGGGCCGACTAGTTCTGTCTGCCACAAGTGTTTGTTGGCAATAGATTTTCCATCACAGTCACAACTCGAGACAAAAGACATTATTGTTCATAATTTTTCCAGGAAAGGCTGCCCTTTGTCAGTAAAACTCATGCCATTTTCACTATTAATTAATTAATTTCTTATATCCAATATTCCAATGTGATGCCAGTGTCTGCATGCCTGATGGTATGCTAATGAGTAAAGCTGTCTGTTATTTATAGACATGGATGGTCTTTTCATGTGCACTGGGGCATGAGTTGAAGCAACTTTGACCTTTAGTATTTCAGTTCCGCTCTATAATAAGGGATACATGTTGTACACGTGCACCTCTCTGTCCCTCGGCAGTTCATGCATGATACTGAAATATTGCTGAGGAGAGACAACAACTAAATATTTTCTATGTTTAAGCCCATAGGCTCTATCTCTCCATCTGTGCTTCCAGTCTTGTCTGCTGCCAAGACAAACTGGCAGAGTTGGATGCACATTCTTGCAGAGCTCTGCTCATCCCCTCAAAATGAAGATACTCAGCCCCATATTAAGTTTTGAAATCCCCCACTGAAGGTTGTGGGTTTGGACAAACAGCTGCTATGTGTTATGTTTTTGCAGCGCTCTGAGGTTTTACAGACTGTACAGCCCTGTGCTTTTTAGGAACTACATGTGAAAGTGCTATTAACAGCCAACATCTCACCTTGTCCCAGTGTCAGTCCAAACATACTATATGACCAGTCTGTGAGGCAATTCAGTATGAATAGTCAATGAGATTTTGCAATATTTTTTTTTCCTGGCTTTAAAATTCACTTCTCAGTCTGCTCAGTTAGAGATGTGATGATGTAACAGAGGAAATACCACGTGGGAAAAAAAGACTTTAATGAACCTCTAGAGATTCAGTTATTATCTGGTTAGTATACTTGAAGTATAACTGACCTACTTGCCATCAATGTATTCCTGCACCCCAAACTGTCCTGAGTGCTGTGTTTACATAATCCACCGCCATGACAAGGCCTGTCCCAGTTCTGAATTAGCCGAATTGAGCAAGGCTGAGCGGCTGTCTAGCCTTCCAGTTGGGCGTCTAGGACTGTAGGAGACACAACTGCAAACTTTAATTGAAGTTTTAATCCACATGGCAATTTTAATTCACATCACCAGCACAGAGAGCAAGACACAACCTTTTTAAATGCACATGTCTAGCTGTATGATTTACAGCTCACTAGTCATGAACAGGGCTGAGTTTCGATTGAATTTTCTGCATTTGTGCAGAAACGATAGTTGATTTTCGGTCGTGATTACAAAATAATGTGTGTCAAGTGCCCTCATTTTAAAAAAATATAACAATGTTTATTAACTAATTTCTTTAGTCTAATGAAAATGAAACTATAACTTTGTTAAAATAAATGGGGAAAAACTTTCCTTGCTCCATGATGGATCAGTAGCAAAACAGTGTTCAGTACCTCAAATTTACACCAAAATGATAAAATATGTGATATAGGTTTTTAAAGCCACCCAAAACTGGAGAGTTTCTTACAGAATTTCGATCTATCTGTTCTATTTCTATACATATGCATGACACAGTGGATAGTAGCCATCTAGAACCCAAGCTGACAGGTTCAATACTGGAAACACAACTCCTAGTGAATGTTAATGAATGTTTCTCCATTCAGCTGAATGTGTAAATACAAATGTTTGCTAAAATATTTGCAACATGAACTTTGTTTGGTGATGATATGACATTGATTTGTATAATATTGTCTTTAATCTTGGGTTGCTTCACCTTCTCCATTTTTATATCAATTATTATAACAAAACATCATGGTTGATGTAGTCTGTCATTTGATCGGTAACTTTACTGTATCTGTTACACCAAGATACCACGACTACATGTATATGTCATTAACGTTTAGATCCATTGAGTGACAGCGACATGAAGTGTGTAAGTGAACAGTGCTGCCATGGAAAGGATTTTAGTATTGCTGAGCAGATTTTGAAGTGGAACTAAGCAGAGAAAAGAAAATCTGTTTTTGTCAAATATCATCTGAATAATTCCTCTTCACTGTGGTGTTACCCGTGAGAATCCTGCCACCCACCCACAGTATACCCTTGAGCACATTTATCTTTGATATTTTGCAATCAGTGAGAAACAGTAGGGAGTCTTGTCTGGACTGGTCCCAGCGCTCTGTTGATCAATACCGATTAATGTAAGTTGAAAGACTTAATTAATTTGGCTGTCACGGGTGTGCAGATCATTTGACTGCTCTCATTCATCTTTTCCTCTTTAACTGAAATCATCCTGTCATCAGCTAAACCTGTCAAAAACATTTCGTAAGATGTGTTTTGAAAGCCAAGTTGGGTGATTACCTCACCAAAGCAGGTTCTCACACCATGTCCACATGACTATTGCAAACACATTTGGAGATGAATACCCTTCATCATCATCATAGTGACACTTACCTGAGGGTTTTCATTGCTGATCATGTTTCTTAAAATGCCTGGGAAAGATTTCACAGTAGATTACTGTGCACTGTGATCCAACACAAGTACAAGCTTTATCAGCTCATCTGCTGTCTTATATCTAATTTGATTGATGGTAGTTATGAAACTAAAGCTGGTGTCCTATAGGAACAGGAATTATATGGGTGTGAACTTTATCTCTTTTTTTCTGATCATCTGTGTTGCAGGAGGAGACCAAGGTGTTTTGAATGGCTTCTTCAGCAACTGGGCAACAGCTGACATATCAAAACACCTTCCTTTCATCTACAACCTCAGCAGCATAGCCATCTACACTTACCTTCCAGCATTCAAACAGTAAGCGTCTGTCTGCCAAGGTTGTGTTTCAGGAAAACATTCACACTGTAGTTCAGGGTGTGATTTCAAGCATTTCATTTTGGTCTTCCACAAGACAGTCGTATTATGTTATTGCTCAGACTCTGTCGGTGTCACTGAAATCTTGCATATTGGACGCAAAGCCAAGGTGTAAGCAGATACTTGATCACATGAATGTGTAGTCACATCGTGTCATGACATTAGGTTACGAGTGAGCCGAGCAGAAAGATTCCAGCGGCTCGGCCTGCGAGTCTCGCAGAAAGCCTCTGGGTTGGATATCCACCCTGAGCTCCCAACAGCTGATACCAAATCTTAAAATAGAGTAGTTTATTTAAAGACCTTTTATGTTTGCCTTGAGGACCAGTCATTGTGCACTGAACTCTTAAGCCCCCCCTCCCATCTCTCTTAAACCTCTCTGCTCATAGAAACAACCCCCAACAAGCTTTTAGGGTTGACATTTTCTGGCAAACAATTAGAATGACCTGAGCGATAAACATGTATTTAGTTGTTGGTAGTTGTCAGCAATAGTGCTTAGAGGTTTGGCAAACACAACAAAACAAATCCCACACTGCCAGATTCAGCTTTATTTATGTACACATGCAGTTGGCCAATATGTGAAGGGGTTGTCCCAATAGACAATATTTAATATAATGCAGTCCCATGCCCCAGTACCAACATAAAGTACACATGTTGTGCTATAAATGTCACAAAATTACTTAAAAAAAACACATAAACATTTTTCTTCTTCATTCTGTCTCTTATTGTCCATATTTAAATGTGTCTACATCCTAATCTTCTTATCAATATTATGTTATTCATTTCAGATATGGTGGCAATGCTAAGGTGGTCCACTTCCTGGGGAAGACCAAACCATGGAGTTACAAATTTGATCCTAAAGCCAAACAGATCGCAGGGAGTGTGCATGAGGCCACACATCCCACCTTCCTTCTGGACTGGTGGACACTGTACTCCAGCGCTGTGGTGCCCATGCTGCAGGAGCAATACGGAGACAAGCCGTTTCACTCTGGATGTGTTGAGGTGAATGAACACGTGCTTTGTTGGACCTGTAGCCCTGTATTTACACAGACAACTGATCATCTATTCAAACCGACAGTAGACAGAGTTGGAGATAATAGATGTTTAAAACAGTCAAATTGTGTGTTTTTGCTGGATAATGTTGCATTTACATTACAGCTTGGAAAAAAAAATAGGATTACATCACTGAAGCTTTAACATTTTGTCAAGATTTCCTGGATGTCCAGCACAATAAAGTTGTTCTTAATTATGAGGACTATGATAGAAATTATCTTTGAAAATAATTTGTTCAGTATTTATGCAAGAACATGCATTTTGTTATCATGTGTTTTATTTTTTTCACCTTCATTTATTTTACTTCTTTTACCCTCTTTATTTCATTTTGCTCCATTTCTGGATGATATACCTATTTCCTGTCTTCCTGTTTATCAAAAAGTCCCAGCATATTGAAATGGTCACTTTTGAAAGTGAACAGGTATGGAGAAAACAATTTGCTTTTTATAGCTTAGCAGCCAATAACAATTAGTTGGCAGCTGGATTAATGCTATTGCTACTCTTTTTATAAAATCAAAAGCTTCCGCGTGTGTTTGCCTCAGGCCATTAATTTGAAAAAGCTACATGTGGCGAATTCAATGCACCAAAAAGCAACAAGCGCAACAGATGTGTTGTCTGCAGTTTGTAATTTTCTGTTTTACCTTCTGTTTCACTGTTGTGTTTACTTTCAGATTTCTGAATGGTCTGGTGAGGCTCAAAGCTTCTCTTCGCATCAACAAACCCCTCAACCCCAGCTGTCCTCAGAACAGCGGAAAGAGAAATGGGAGCAAGGTCAGGCAGACTACATGGGAATGGACTCATTTGACAATATCAAGAAAAAGCTTGACAGTTTTCTCAAATAGAGGAGGAATAAAACGGGTTAAGAACGGAGCACTTGCAGTTTAACGAACCCATCACATGTCTTTGAAGAAAATACTAAACAGCAGGTTGCATTTTTCCTTCCTACTTGTTTCTCAACTAGAAATGAGTTGAGTCTGTCCCTCCACCAGCTATCCCCTCTCCACACTCCAAAGACAGAGCCATTTGAGTGGGAAATGAAAAGTTAAATATTATCATTGGCTTTAAATATCTACGCAAGACTCTTATTTTTCAGTTTTACCCTGTCACGGGTATGTGCTCTACTACACTGTGAGGAAAGTCAGGAAAAATTTATTACAAATTTGTTTTGTTTGGCATTGCATGCATTACAACTTTACATTTTTTCATGTTTGTGCTCTTTTTGAAAAAGCAGATGGCAACAAGAGTTGAACTGGGCCTTATGTATCAGTTATGAGGTATTGGAGTCACTTATATGTACATTCTTAATTTTTCCTCTTTTTTTACGATACAGTCATCTAGCAGTCTTCTGAGCATTAATATTTCCTTTTGACAAAAGTTTATTTCTCTTGCTTTTGAACTGAACAGCCACTGTGTAACTTAGATATAAAAAGATGTTTACAGCGCCTCTGAAGGCCATACAGACATGGTCATTAAGTTGCCATGCATATAGATCCTCAGTGCCTTAGTGCCTTGCCCTCTCTACTGCCATCATCCTATCTGTTCTTGACTAGCAGCTTTTCAATAGGTGATTAGGTTTTTAACTTTCTTGCATTTTACTTGACCAGGATGTTGGCTGTACCACAAAATCTTTTATCTGGAAACATTAAAAATATGAAAAGTTGTTGATTTGCTGAGGTGTTTTTTTTTCTACATCTGTGAGGTCCTGGTGGAACTGATAGCATTGGAATATGCTCATTTATATATGTGGGTAAAACTAAGTTCTAATGATTTAGAGCCATCATATTCAACACCTTTTAGCACACATGCATATAAGCCTCCTGACTTGATTGCCACATTTGGGGAAGCGAAAACATGTATCCAACCAAGCTGTTCAGCTGCAGCTATTATAGTTCTCAAATTTCATAGTTCTGACTAGGATGGATTTTCTTCCTAAATTAGGAGCAATAGATGAACTGTACATTGCAACCATATTGTTGGTGAGTTTAGTCTGAAGAGAAATACCTATTACATTATTAAATAGCCTGCATATACACATCCTGGTAATGCTATTAAATTTTAAGCAGCTCAGTCTATGAAATGGCACCTGATATATACAGTGGTGTGAGTGTTTTAAATAGTGTACTCATGCTTGACTCAGCTCAGCTGCTTTGTTGTTCTCATGTTTAGATAAGAAGTTAGCAGAATTGACAAATCTGTTCAAAGTCGCAATGTTTACTGCGAGAGGTTTCACTCCCGGTCACTTCCTGTTTCGCTCCGATCCCACATTCTCAGACCGGAATCGATCAGGTGTGTGGGTGTTAAAAATAATAAGGTCTATTACTGTTTATAAAATCAATGTCCATAAAGTCAGCCCCTCTTTTGCATTTGGCGCTGACCACATTAAACGTGCTGAGTGCACACACGTTACATGTTGGTTACCGCTAGCTTAAGTTTGGCGTTGCTTAGGAACGTTAGCCTCGGTTTTAGGAATGAACGCTGGAGGATCGCTAACTACGAGCTAACAGCTAACCATCTTAACTTTTTACCCAAGCAAAAAATAATGATGTAATTCATGGAGTCAGCTGCTAGAGGTTCTAATAACGTGTAAATACGCAGCAACTGGCCGCACATAAGTATTATTTTTAATAAACGTATATTCACCAGTGAATTTACTTTATTCGTTATTTTTGTGTGAATGTGATACAGGGGGCGTGCCGTGACCGCACTGTGGGTGTTGTAGAGACCGTTTCCCCAGGAAAATAAACACACCAGTCCGTCAAGATGGCCCCGCTCTCCGTGTTCCGAGTGGCACTACTCGTGTCATTTTCAGTTTTTCTGACAGTCGTGTTGGGTTTTGGACTGCCGGCTCTTCTCAACGCAGCCATGAGGTTGTTGGGATTACCGGAGACGAGTGTTACCGAGTGCATTGTTGCGCTGTATTTAGTTTTCGTGCTGTGTGTTACGACGCCTCGACTTCCCAGAGGATCGGTGGAGGTAATAATAGAGCATGGAACACTGTGTTTCCAACACTACAGTACATTTTTGTTTCCATACATGTTATAACACGCTATATACCGGTACTAACATCACTGCATCAGTTTGATATGTCATGAATAGGCGAACGTGTAATAATACTACTGAACTCATGACTGCTATTGCAGGACTAATGGAGATACGACACTGGTACTGTTTGACTGGTACTATTCATTGAGTATTACAAATGCATTACTTATTCTTTTATGCAGTCTATATTGTATAAAGACAATGCATAGACCTACTTTATTTTCAGATATAATCCTCTGATATAAGAAATCGTCGCAGACATTATGTAAGCTTTCCCATTCTTCTCTGTATTATCCGTGTTGCTGTTAGGGACAATGATTAAAGATAAGATAATCCTTTTTTGTCCCACAACGGGGAAATTTACAGTGTTGCAGCAGCAAAGTGAATAACAGCTGACAGAACTGGGGTATGTATCCCTAAGTGTATGAGAAGCATGACTATATTTTGTCTGCAGGTGAAGGGGAAAGCTGTGCTCGTTACAGGTTGTGACTCTGGATTTGGCCATGCACTTGCCAAACATCTACACAAGCTGGGCTACATAGTCTTTGCAGGGTGTCTTCTGAAGGTATGGATACAACCTATTCACTGGATTCCTGTATGTGTAAACATGACAAGTATAAAACTAGTGCAGTCTCAAACAGCACTGTAATTAAGAAGGTTATAATGGATTATGATGGTTTGTATTTTAGTCAGATGTGTTTAATCAACCTTATGGTCGTATTTGAGGTTGTTGTTTGTGGTGCCATTGAATTAATACGGAGAGGCATTTTGAATATTTAATATTTATTGATATAAATTGGTTGGATAAATTATTAAAACCTCCTTTGAGTGCACTGCAAATAACTTTAATCTTGCCCAAAGCTCAATTTTCCAAAGAGACCATAATGCTAGATGCACTGCCGCTTAAACAACATCATTTCATGTAGAACTTATTGCAGGATTGATGTATTCAACTGCATTAGTTTTAGCTGGGTGTAATGAACTGCTGGATGCACAGTGTGCACTCTTCCAGCAACAGATCAGTAGACTTGCAAAGTTCCCTATTACCGGAGGCTGCTGTGCACATTCAAATGCATTTTTTTTTATTTCAAACCTTTGATGATATTCAATGTTGACATGAGTTGGTGACATTGAGAAGACCTGTCATTCCTGCATCCCCTGCAGGATAAAGGTGGAGAGGGTGCACAGGAGCTGGAGGACTTTCATTCAGATCGTATGAAGGTAATCCAGCTGGATGTGTGCAGCGAGGAGCAGGTGAAACAGGCTGTGGAATATATCAAAGACAACCTGGAGGACTCTGAAAGAGGTAAGTACCACATCAGCACCTGTCATCAAACTTGTGTGTGCGTGCCCATCCACAGACTTAATCCTCTATGACTTCCTCTCAGGTCTGTGGGCTGTGGTGAACAATGCTGGTGTGTCAACGTTTGGAGAAGTGGAGTTTACCTCCATGGACACCTACAAACAGGTGTCAGAGGTCAACCTGTGGGGCACCATCAGGGTCACCAAAGCTGTTCTGCCATTAATCCGCAGGGCCAAAGGTAAAACACCCTGTTCATTACACACGATCAATTTGTGACCTATAAACATAACACAAGTTAAAAAGTGTCTGGAATGGAAGTGCCAAACTGCAAAACTCTTAAAGGGACAGACCCTTTGGAGTTTTACTTGATTGTTTTTTGTTATTATGGATTATAAACATTGTTTGAATTCCTATTTAATAGAAAAAAGTGCAGCCAACCAGTAAGTTGTGTCCCATGATCTCTGTGAGGAATGTGAACTATGCAAATAAGCCTGAAATTGAAAGACAAATTTAAAGCCTTTCCTATAATGTAACATGAAACTTTTGATATTTATATAGTATATTATTACAACATATATATTCATTTAACAAAATATGCAATACAAAGTAAAAAAAAAAAAAAAAAAAAAAAAAAAAAAA
>OMNW01007806.1:27088-50065 GCA_900303245.1 Selene dorsalis
CTTCAGCTCAGCAGAAGGCTTTTCAAAAGCATATCCACCCAGTCTTTGCACAGACTGCTCACACAGACAGAGCCTCAAAAGCTGTTAAGACACCTTCTCCCTGTCTCTGCCAACACAACATGTTAGCACAAAAAAAAAGAAAATCAGTTTCTGCCAGCAACTAAATATGACACATCATTTGGCTAACCAAAAACCCAAACCACCAACAACCAAAGTGAAAAATCAGAAAAGGAAGGTGGAAAAAAAACAACACACAAAAAAAAAAAAAATGACAGCCACTCCAGTGCAGCCAGAGAGAGAAAAAAGAACCGCTCAAACTTCAGACAAAGCTCTTTTCACCGCTTGTAAAACAACACGACAAGTCAGGACAACTTTCAAGCCGCTTACAGAAAAACCAGGAAAGTTTTAAAAACTCACGAAAGAAATGTTTGAATAGGTTAGCCATGTCCATTTTGGGCTCGCTGTCTCTCCCTCTCTGTCTCTTTCCCGGCCCCTGCTCTCTTCCCACTGCAGCTGTAGAGTTATTCCATTGGAACACCCAGAGAGCTGGGCGGACAGCGGAGCAGGGCGGCCCACTCCTTGACCATGTGGTCAGGCTTAGCCAATGAGAGTGCAGGACAGAGAGGCCTCCAGTCCAGCTCTGGAAGGCAGACTACAGAGGCCTCATGGAGAGGGAAAGAAGAAGAAGAGTGGGAGAGAGAGAGAGAGAGAGAGAGAGAGAGAGAGAAAAAGAGAAGAGAAACAGAGAGAGTGAAGGGACTTTCTTTGATAGAATTAAGCGTCAGATTTGAGAGAGGAAAGAGGGGGAAAAAAAAACACTACAGGCATCTGCGAGAAAACTGCAAAGGCAGAATGAGTCAGTGAGTGAACACTCAGTGTCACATGACTCCGGTTGTTTGTAGAGACACACTCAGACACTTTACAACAAACCCAGGAAACATGAGTCCTCAAACACGGCAACGCACAGGCAGTGGCGCTCGCGCGGCCATCTGCAGACGGATCATACGCTCACACATTCTTTCAAACCATGACACCACTCTCCACACCCAGCAACGGGCCTGTTTCAAAAAGAGACAGATACAGTTTTCCTCCCACATAACATATGTCAGTGCGGTCTTCGGGCCGCTCTCCCACAAACTGTATATGTATGAAGAAAAACATAACCACCCACAATCTTACTGTTAAATTGCCCCAAATCTACTGATGGGTCGTAAACCCTCGAGATGTGAGGGTGAAGTTATTTACAAGCGTTCTATGATTGTATTAGCGTTTAACGAGGCTCGGTTTCGCCTTGACTCGTGTTTTACATTACTCAGTGTTTTACTGGACATGTGTGAGTGAGACCTGAGCCTGTGTGTCGGTGCTTGTGTGTCATTCACGCAGCTGTTCACCTGAGGTTATTTGATCAATGGATGTAGTGGCAGGTGGGAAGTCGTTGGGAAGCCGGTGGCTGTAGTGCATGACTGCACATGCTTCCACCCAACCACAAACACACACACACACACGCACGTAACGGACAGACACATAAACTTACACACTTGAGGGCGAGCCGCTTTAAAACCCTCCACTCGAGCGATAAAAATGATTTTGTTTAGTGTAAATTCAAGTCAGTTGTATCACCGACAAGACTGAAATGCAAAACATTAATGAGCTGTGTATTAAAAGCCATCGAGATCCCTGTTCCTGTTCTGTATCGTCTTCCCCTCAGAGAATTTCAGCACACAGAGCTGTCCGAGCGTCACCAGTCTCCTCTAACCACAACACTAGCATACGCTTAAAAAAAACTCTGTGCAGCTAAGCAGGAAGACAAAGTTCCCGTGTCCAACAGATAAGTGTTTTGCAAACACTGCAGTGTGTCTGATACTGTTCATAAACCACCACCAACCCACCCTCCTACGGGGCCGAGAGCTTCCTTTAGAGTCGCCCTAAGCTGCTGTCGTCACCACATCAAAGATCAGAAAAGGAGATAAGACCGCTGCTTTTGTCACTCTCACAGGTGTGGTTGGATGTTATGTTGTTGTCAAATGAGCCAAGTAACATCAACTGCTGGTCACAACTTTATAGTTTACACTCAATGAACCGGATAAACTACAATGACTGTGAGAACTGGAATCATATCACAACTACAACACACACAAACAGCCTTTACGAAACAGGTCCACACCATTTACTGTCACTATCATGCAGGCCTGCTTTAAGTCTCCCAGAGATAAATACCAGTGGACATGGTTTAACTTAATCAAATGAATATCAGGGCCAAACAAACTTAGCTGAAGTATACAAGCAAACATATGTGTCCCATCATGCTCTTCGCTGAGGCAATGATGACTTGGCAAAAAAGGGATGGGGTCACAATATGAAAAGCATCAGAAACTAAAAACAGCACCTTCACAATTAACACACACACACGTGCACACGCACGCACGAGAAATGATCAAACAGTGAAACCACGCACAATACGAATGCCAGAGTCTGTGGCTGTGATCCAGGCTGGATGCCAGTGGTCGGACAGTGTATCCTAAATTATCACGAATGTCTGTCATCAAGAGGAATTGGGCTAAGACAAATGGTAACCTTGGCTTACATACACAGTTACGTTTGCCTCAGTCCTGGAAGCACAGAGCCCTTGGCAAGTGGCCGTTCCCAGAAATATTACTGTGGCGTTGACAGGGTAGACAACACCTGTGCTGTATCAATTAAGGTTGTGATAAAAGAGCAGGAGGAAATGATCTGTTGCAATTGCTTACACACAAACATAAAGTGGAGATGTTTGTTAATAAAAAAAATATAGCTCCCTTAAGTGCTACAGTTGTGCAACAAAACACCCGATCATATTTAATCTTAAAATTAACAATTCTATCAGGAAAATATATTGCAGCCTCACCTGAGACAATGTTTCAAGGTCAAAGGGAAACAGCCACCTCTCACCAGACATTTCACTACTAACTCTTCTGTCAGAAACTGAACCTTTGCTCTAAGTGCACTGTGAGAGAAAAATATCACTCAGAATTTTTAACCAATCAGACATCAACCTCAGAGACCACCAGATACCATCTTCCTGTGGAGGCTGCTAGTACAGTATATACCACAATGAGTTTGCTTAGATACATTCTGTGTCATACAGTTTGGTTTCTATTGTGGTGGGAACTTTGATGGAGTCTTATTATTTGTAATCTGTTAAAATCATGCAGTTAGCTGTGCATGAAACTCAAAGTCAGTCGGCCAACAGTCAATGACGATATCTAAATGTTTTGAGTGCAAATATCTTTCACTGGAATTCTGAATGTCTTAAAAAAAATAAACAAGGACTAAACATTAACATGAACATTGTTTTTAGCCAGTGACTATTAAACTATCAGCAGCAGAATTCAACACAGACTTGTAAAAGTGAAAAAAGCATGACTAATTATTTTACCAAGTGTGTCTTTGAGATTCTTGACAATAGAAGCTTTCCTGGCACTGTTTTTCCTCTCCACATAGTTCGAAGGCACAAAGCCTGTTTTGTTGGTGGCATTTCGGACCCTCCACCAGGACTTGGAGTCGTCAAGGAGCCAGAGACGCTCGTTTTTCTTGATGTCCAGCTCCTGGTCCTGCTGGGCCATGTAGTCAAACTTGGCGATGACAATCACCTCTTCCGTCATCTTGCACTAGATACACTGATAGAGAGAGAAGACAACAAAAACTCATCAGAGAGGCAAGAAGGAAAACTTTCCATTATAGACAGTGAGTACGCAGCAAGTTCCTACATGACAGTAACATCGGGGCGAATGTTGTCCACTGTGCAGCAGAAGCAGTGGTGGCTACAATGATGAAGATTTTCTACTGTGGTTAAAAAAAAAAAGTAGGGATTTCCCCAGGGACCTCGTTAGTGTTGGTGGTTTTCTGCAATAAGACAGTTGTATGCTTCCACCACTAGTTTCAGGTCATACGTGTTGTACCAGTGTGGCTCTTGGCCAGGTCTCCTTTGAAAAAGAGATTTTATCTCAAGGCACTTCCTGGTAAAATGAAAGTTGAATAAAATAAAAATAAATATTCAGTTTTATCCAGAAAAATATGTAATATAAATCATTTGTGTGAAAAGTGTTATCTGAGGTCACTTATCTTGACCCTGACTAAACAGTATGACCTTGAGATTAAGTTGACATTTATGCAAAATTTATGGGAATCCATTAAGGAGTTTTATTGCATTCACAAAGCCAAATTCACATTTTGTGAGGGCCCCATGACCTTGACCTTTGACCACAAACATTTTCCTTTTCCTTTTCCTTGAGTTCAAGTGAAGGTTTTTGCAAAATTCGTGTTAGGGTTAGCAGAGAAGAAATTCCCTTAAGGTGGATACTGGGGTCAAAAGGTCAAAACAATGTTTTGTGAGGTCATCACACCCTTGACCTTTGACTCCATAAGGCACTAGATGTTGTGCCCAAGAGAATGGGATGGACATTACATGACCCCAAAACCAAAACAATATGCATCTGGCTCCGGCAATCGTGGTGCAGAGGCGCAATAAATCTAAGATATTAACAAAACCATGGGTTAAGACCCTCTGGATCTTCTCTGTACACACACATTCACATTTCTATCTTAAGTTGTGTCGTTGCTGCACTCCCAATGATTAGTGAAGACACTGGTAAAAACAAAATTAGAAAGGATATATATAGCTATACCTGTACTGCATCAAAGCTGAGACCTTCAAGGGCTGTGATACGTCTCTGTCTGTTGACCTAGAAACAGAAAACAGACAATGCAAAGGAATTGAGAAGATTTCTTAATAATACTCTTTACTGTAACACACAACCACTGCCCATGTACTAATGTGTGTTTGTCCACATGCCAAAATATGGACAGTGTTATCCAAATATAATATGACTTGACCAAAACGTTGGACGAAATGCCAGCTTCTACTTCCACAGTTTAGTCTCTTGAGATAAATTCTCCCCAACAGGCAATTGTCATCTTCAAATATCGGATGTAAATGATTATTCTTTTCAGTCTTCAACACTGACAGCTGCCAAACAGTATAATGCTTATCTCTCGGTGTCCACATTCTTCATAAATTTACAGAGGGGATGATTTCCAATGATTGTCTATTGTGTTAGGCATCAAGCATGAACCTGGGATGGAAGATGGCAAATATTACTGTGACAGGGAAGTAGAGAAAAGGAGCACAGTGCCTCAGCCTTCGGGGAGTGAAGCTCTAACTAAGCACTAATGATGTAGGATATTTTTTTAATTTAGCAGGGGCCTATAAATACATCCTAAGTGTGCAGCCTATGCAAATGCTCTGATTATGTGAACTGCATTACAAGCATGACGCCACCACTGCAGCTTTTCACAAGAACTTTCAACTTCCCCAGGCGATCTAAAATTATGACTTCAGGGTACTGTGAACCACAAGCAAAACTTGTTCATGTTCAACAATGAGCACATTCACAACAATTGGTCTTATGACCCATCAGCACAGTCAGGCTATGCTCGGGCTAATTCTACAGATACTTGGGTCAGTACTGAAGGAGTGAGGCACTGCTGGAACGGCTGCTTCACTCCTCTGATGTCATGGGAGTGGATGGAGTTTCACCTTTCCCCCCCTGATTGACTTCAGGGACCAGACACTGACCTCATTGATTGAGAGCTCTTGGTTTTTATTTGAAGCAGTGGTGTCTAAGTTTCAGCTGCAGCTGGCCTTGAGATAGGCCCAGAACCTGATCTTAGGCAAACATAAGGAGGGTAGGGAGGCCAAGCTAACTTTTCAACAGCACCAAGAGGAGAACTAGAGGAGAATAAACAACAAATAAGCAAGAGATGAGAAAGGAAGACGCTTTTTCTAGAGAAAAGATGTTGATGAGATGATTCACACTTTAATGAAATGACAGAGGATAATAGTGCTGCCCCTTCTCAAATGGCAGCATTTATGGGGCATGAAGCTAAAATGTGTAATGAAAAGACCCTCTACATTTCATGTAACATGTTTTAAGGAGGGGGCACACGTTGTCTGGCTTTAAATTTCCAATGTCAGGTGTTCAAAAATCATTAGGATGTATACTGTGGCTTTAACTTGTGGCATGTTATTGCCTGCTTCTTTTCCACCTCAAATCAAATTAATGAACACTAGGAGACACGTTAGGGAGCGGCATTCAAAAACAAAGGGGCTGATTTACTCTCCCTCTTTCACCAAGACAAAGGCAACAATCTCTCCACTCCCTGGGCTGGACTGGATAACTGCCTGCCAAAGAGGCTGTGTAGTGTATATGTACTCCATCTCCATTTACAACCTTTCTTCTTCAGTGTCTTTTTCCCCACTCTCTGCTCTGCCAAACAGTGCATGATAGAATCATCAGTGTTGGACTGAAACCCTAACCCTTTCCCAGCTATCTCCCTTTTTCAGAAAAAACACTCAACATCCTAGTCTCACTTCTTTTAGCTGCCGTCAACCCCCTATGTTCGGGGCGGCTGAGCACCAAGTGCACATTAACACCGCAGTGACTTACGACGGTGCAGATGTGAGGGTGGATCAAAAAGTTAAGCGACAGATGCTCTGAGCTAATCGCGCAGCTGCAGACTGAGCCAAGGCCGCTCGCCTCTCCAAAGCACTAAACACTAGGTCAGACGGGTCAAACTGTTCAAATGGTGTCACATTCACGTCCACTGTGGATCTACGTTCACCCTGCCGCCTGGCAGAATTAACAGGTAGCCTAATTCAGCATGTTTACCACAGCAGAAAATGGCGTTACTTGGAGTAAGAAGGGTGCTTTCCAGTACTGACACAGTTAATGATTTGGTAATATTTTGTGGAATATATTGCAACAGATGCAATGGTGCCATGAATCACTGCTAAAAAGCCAATGAGCATTGTAATGCTTGTATAGATGTTTTGAGGAAGTGATTCTGACTCTAAAAATAAGATGGGTATATACATAAAGCGAAACCAGGATCTGTAGGCACGAGCTCTGTGGTTGTCAACAAGGGAGACCAGACTGCCGGGAATGGTGGAAAGCTGGTCAAGTCTGGTGGCCAGTGGTAACGGCAGGGTTTTCCCAGCTCACTGTGAAGACACAATCCATTTCCCCATTTATTTTAAAATGATCTGCTGAAAGAAAAGCAGAAGCACTGTCCATCCAGTTAGGAGGTGACTCCTTTTCTAATCAGCAAAATGACTTCAAAATAACCCTTCATTTCACTAAGGACACAGGTGTGTGTTCTGTGTGTGGCGGTGATAATATCAGAAAGAACAGGTTCAACTTACTATGGGTCTTTGCATCATGCAAATATATAGCACTGTAAACTATTAAGTACCAAACTGATAAAGTGGGCCCTCCTTATCTGCTGCTATAGCTGCAGTTGTGGGCCAGTGACAGGTCAACCACTGTTAAAATCAGTAACCCCCTCACGTTCTCAAGAGTGTCAACACTGGCCACAACTGTTCCCTGCTAATCCTAATCTCTCACTGTCACTGTTCTCCACAGAGATTCTTTAGTGAAATTTTCAGAAAATGTATTTCTACTTGTTAATAAGAATTGAGAGAGAGGCAACACTGCAGCACTGGATCCCACAAACCACAACAACTGCACATTAGTGGCGTAGATGCAGAGTGCAACTTTGCAAGTTCTTATGTTACTATGAAACAGTGACATAAATTCACCACATCCTGCAGTCTACAGCTGCTGTTGTAAAAACACACACACACACACACACAAGCAGAGATCTAGTCAAAGAGCACACCCAGTGGCCTATCTGGTAATGCATCATACAGGAACACCATTAAAGAGATATGCAAGAGAAAGAAGGAGTTGGAATAGTGCTCAGCTAGTTTTCTCGTGAGTGGCTGTGACTCTATTCCCCGGTCTGTCTTGAGATGTTCTTGGTGAGCATGAAGTCACAACAACTGGATACTGTACAATCTAAACAAGCCAAAGAGAGAGCTATTGTGGATCCTCATCTCTCTTCACTGCGAGAGCAAATAATGTAGCGGTGCTCGGCAGGATTGCTGAGGCACTGAGACAGCAACAGCATGAGCTCACAGAGGCAGACAGAGTAACCTAATCCCTGTGACAGCCTTCTAAAATCACAGGGCTCTGCTGCCTTCTGGAATGTGCTCTGTATGCTCACTGCTCACTCAGCCCCTCTGGCACGGCTGCACTTCCTCCAACTTAAACCAAAACTTACATTTTAGCCACAGGGCAGGTCTACTTCACAAACGGGCAGAGCAGAACAACGAAGGACTGATGAATACACACTTGTGCTCTTTCTTTTTTCTTTTTTTTTTTTTGTTTCCCCCCACATCGAACCACTGCTAAACTAAAAACCCATGAGACTGCATCTCATCCCAGCTGTCCTACATTCTCTCAAAACAAAACAGCAGCATAGCAGCAAAGGGTCATGGGAGACTTGGCGGGCCAGCTGTGAGACAGGAAGTGTGGACACAAGGGTGACCGGATGATGGGAAAGTGATGCAATCTGACAGAGTGCAGGCTTGACCCCTGGGTTCAGATGAGTTTGGATAACTTATCTTTGCACTGATGCATGTAATGTATCTCATTTAAGAAATGAGACATCAACTCCAGGAGCAGTATAAACTTTAACACCACTGTTGATGGGAGGACACCCACTTCTACACCAGGAAACTATATTGTTCCTGTATCGTATTAAAACTTAATGAAGGATGGTGCAGCCTCCGGTGTTTTGGGCTAACCATATAGTCTCATGACTGTGTGAAAGCAGTTGGTTATCCACCCCTCGGGATCACCCTCAGCAGTTGGGAATGGCCTAAAATAGACCATGGCTCATGTCCTTTGAGAACTGCCAGAGATTTTCTCTCATAGCAACAACCAACACCAAAAAGTTTCAAGCTTTGTTTAAGGCCAACTTCAAAAGCCCCATTCTACACTCAAAACAAATTGTGAGAAGCATACACAAATGTCACAGTCTGAAATATACTGCATGACAATTTGGACACAAACTGCTAAGTCTCTAGCCAGGCTACTAACATATAATACTGATGAATTATCTTAATAAAACAAGGGTAATATTTATGAAGAAACAGGAAGGCCTCCTTTGTTGTGCAAGAGTTAAGTGTACTCAACTTTCATCACAGGCAATTCCTTATACAAATCCGTGGGATCTAGTTTTTAATCACGTGTAGTAGCCAGATACAGTGTGCATCCAGACGTATTATGTTCGTTACGAAAGGACGGAGGTATATTAACTAATAAAGGGTTTCCACTTCCCCAGTTTCACTTCTCACTTCGTAACGGTTGCATTTTCTCCACTTCACAGGCCTCAGGCCCGGTGTTACTGTTGAGCCCACAGAGAGATGGCATTGATGCACTGACTTGCCATTTCTGTGGCTGGATAACAGAGTGAAATGCTAAACAAGATGAAGCGGCTGATCAAAATCCAATTCTATCAGAAATCTCTGCGGACTTGAAAATGTCAAATCTAGTCAGTGAAATGTTTCATTCCCTGAGGAAAAAACTAACATTTGACTTCACAACACTCTCAAACTGATCCCTTGCGCTTGCTATACAATTGCAGCCCCAAATAAAAACATGGACTCTGAGTTATCATGTGGCGGGACATACTAATATCTTCGCATGGTGATATCACTTCAACATAAGAAGGAATGAGAGAAGCACAGACATGAGACAAAAAGAAGTGGCTTTTTATCGAGTCTGTCATGTGGTTATTTGCAGAAAAAAAACTAAACAAGATAATCACAGTAAAATAAATGAGCGATCTGTATCAGCCCAGAAAAGCGTGATCAAAGGACCCTTATTGTCTACCACATGTCTACCAATGTGTTGTAGGAAGCCTGCAGTGTTGTACAACAGCATAAATATAGAAATAATATCAGTGCAGAAGTATCTCGAAGAATAAACTGAACCCAGGCCAAGCTAACACGTCAAGTTTTCATCATCATTAATTAATCACCGCGAATGAATGGTCAACAACTGACCTGAGCAGGCCTTCCAGCAAGAAATGCTTGCATCCCCTCTGTCAGCAGATACACACCGTAACATAATACCTCTGTGTGAGAAAGGATCCATTTTCTGAAACACCTCCACCTACATCAGCAGAGCCTATACATCCACATCCGCATCCACACCCTGCTGTTGCCAGTTGCGGTTGGCCTATTTGCGACGGCCACCTCCAAGCAAGCCGAGATTTAAAAAAAAAAAACAAAAAAATAAAACTTCAGGTTACATCACCATGTTTGAGATCTCCAGGGGCTTTCCCAATGACTAATCTAAGTTTACTAAGCAGAAGGACTCCTAGCATCAAGGACTATAGTCTGATACAGCTGTTCGGTACTTCAAACTATTAGTAGCATTAGCAAGTCAGTAACACAGATGATCCAGTGTCATGTAGCTGTATACCTCAGAGTAACTGCAGCCTTTTGGAAAAAGCTATTGTTACAGTCAAAATAGCAGATCATTTGTAAACCACAAGATAATAATCCCAGACAGTCTGTGTCAGAGCGATGAAATGGATACACCAACTTCCTTTTGGTCTTCATACATCCTGGCAAATATGAGCCCTAGGGTGCTGTCACAATAGGACTGAACAAGCCACTTGGGACATTAGTCTGGGAGCGCCACGTGTTGGAACTTGTGTATGAGCATCTTGAGAGCAGGATGCATTCCAGATCACATGGTGATGCCACAAAAATCTGGGGTCTGCAAGATGTTTGATAGGAGAGCGACAAGAAGGAAAACATTATCCACAGAAACCCTCACCTCTGTGAGGCCAGACGGAGACAGCCTACACACATTTCAAACACTGAGAGGACTGTTCCTCACAACACTGGGAGTTCTTTCACAATATTGTATTGAAAGTATGATGTATGTTTTCCTCCCATTTTACCTAGGAAGCCTGGGAAATTATGAACTTAAAACACCCTGAAGTGACAGTGTCAAACAAGACCCTGGCAGGAAATAATGCAACCCGTTGAACCCTCCAGAGGATATAACCCCGGACAATGAGATGATTGGGTAAGAAGCTCCAGAAGGGCTAAACCCATTTTTACTATGACCAGACAAACAAACTGGTTTTAAGAATCTGAATTAGGTATCAATTCTGGAACTGACAGCTAGTTTTGTTTGGCAGAGAGTGTGTGAATGAAAGCCAATTTTGAACTGTTCGATCCCAACAAAATCAAGAATGATGCTGCGTTTTTCCCGTTGTTGTTTGTCATTTGATGAACATTTCGAGGGGCATCTCTACGAACAGCCACCTAAACAACTATCGATCTGGCTCTCAGATGATCTGCTTGATTTCTATTGCATCCCAAAATTTAAGACGGCTGTCTTGGAGTTTGAGTAGCTACACACTCCAATTTTCCACATGGGTGCTATCAAAAAAAAAATTATAAACTGTGGTGAGCTTGTTTTCACATATTGTGGCTAAAACTGTAGTCTTCACTGAAAATACAGTCACATAAAACTTAACTTCACTGAATAACAGACACCATATACTGTCTGCATCTTCCAGTCTCTGGCTCTGTTTTTCTTCTTATTTTCCATTCAAAGAAAAGCTGTACAAAGTATTCCAACTTTTCTGTCTTCAGCCAACATTGTTGAGGACGCAACTGTCTAAAACTTTATTGAAATAGAATCTTTAGTGGACAAAACCAACTGGTTTACATTCGCTGTGAGAAGCCACATTTTAGCTGATCAAGTCAACAATACTGTGCAGATTCTGGTCAGCAGAAAAGGCCAATTAAAACATGCCATGTGCATTAACACGACATACAAGACCAAGTCGAAATTATTTACCAAGATGGTTATTATCGGAAAGAGTCATAGAGCTACATGAAGGTTTGACTGGTTCTTCACATGTGACAACCACCAGTGCTGATGACAGAACCCACAGACTCAAAGCCTTAGATGTCTTTCCACAAACTTGCTCGTCATTCATTTTCCATTAAAATCCATAAGAAAGCCGGCAGGGATCATCAACATGACAAGAGGCCAAAAATCACTCATGGACCACCAACTTCATGAAACCATTTCAGCTACTGGAAGAACATTCTTTGTCTTTTCACTTGGTGTGATTGTGGAAGCAATGTGGAAGAGTGAAGCAGACCTGTATGATGCACTGTCTGCTGGTCCAATAAATTTACATAAAACATGCACAAGTAGACAGACTAAATATAACTGCACTGAATTACAGAGAAAAGGCAACTTTGTTTCAAAAGTCTTCTTTCGAAAAAAAGGAGCATCTCTAAGAACACATTTTGACAATATTGCTTCATGGATATGCGACTTCTCTCATCACTGCGACAGCTGCGGTTTCAAGTATACAGATCCTCTTTTCTCTCTGCCAAACCCACTAAATGAAATCCCCAACTCATAATGAACTAATAAAGAAAATACCACTGAAACTGCACACTTTTTTCTCCCACATAAGGAAGTCAAATCACTCCAAAAGTGAAATGTTGCCAAATACCTTAACCACACATGGCTTAAACTGAAACATTTTACAAAAGTAGGAACAATATCAGCACACCATTAATGTGCATGTGCAGTAGGTGATCCCTTGCTCTTTCATATGTCTACAGTCAAAACAGAGCTCCCTTGTTGCTCCTGCTCTTTGTGCTTTGTCAGTATGTCAATATATAGAAAGTACAATTGTCACTGCCTGTTTAAATATACCTTACATGCATGAGCAGTCAAAAGAAAAAGTCAAACAGAAAAAGAAAATACACTTGAAAGAAAATGAGGAAATGGAAGAGAAAAAAAAGCAATACTTGAGATTAGGGAGATAACAAGAGAAGAGACAAGATTGAAGTGAAAATTTCCCCTTTTGCTCAATCTCATCAGAAACCAAAAGTCACTTAATAGAACAGATTCCTGAGCTTCTCATCTGAGCAGGAAAACTTTCAGCCACATTAGCTTCTATCATGAAAATGCACAGTTGGTATTTTCCTCTAGGCTGTGGGGACAGATTTGGCTGCTGGAGGCCACTGGCAGCCGCAGCCAGGCACTGTCTTCTACACAAAGAGACCAGCACTGCATATTCATAAGATTACAGTGTCATAACAGTCAAACAAGGTTGGTATTAAAGCCTATCTGAGTCAACAGGAGTTATGAGCACAACTCAGACAAGAGTAAATAGGGCCACATCACTACAATACCAACATGCATAACTGAATGGGGAAAGCTTTCGTTCAGGGGGAGTCCTCAATCTTGAATGTGAGCCCTGTGACCTGGAAGCTGATAGCCGCAATATTTTTCAATAGGTGTCCTAATGGCCATTTTCACGCCTTCCATATTGGCCTAAACACTAAAGAGAAATGTAATATCAGCCTCCAGGCAAATCATGCTGACATGTTTCCACCATGTCTCTCTCGCTCTCTTTCTCTCTCTAAAAACTGTGGCTTCCCTCCCTTTGACTCCCACTGAGAACAGAGCCACAGCAAACCAAATGTCCCTCTACCCCCTCTCACCTCCCTGAAAACCTCAATGAGAGACTGTGAAGAGGTCTGTCAGTGTGACAATAATTACAGAAACTGTACTATTCAGCAACTGCGAAAGACGTCCCCCCATTTGCCATCTGGGAAGTCACACATGCCACCCCCTTAGTCATTCAAAGAAAACTGACCACATATCTTGAATTAACGACGGTGCGATAACACACTCAAGTCATATTAATCTGGTAAATGTTTCAAGTTTTGTAACAGGTCACACAAACATAAGCCAACAATTACACAGCTTTATCGCCCATTGTGCTACTGAAGCATGACATTTAGTCTGGCTTTGGTTGTGTAAGGTAGAAACAATGTTGGGAGATAAACAGAGGGACCAATTATCCACAACCTCTCCCAAAAAACAGAAATGATTTCACTTGCACAGTCCATGTGCCAACCGTGCAGGCCCTTGTTTCTCTACTTGAATTAGAGGTGAAATTTTCAGTTGATTAACACAAGATAAAAACAGAATCAGTTTTGGTAACCGAGTACTTGTTTAGGTAATTTATTAAATTAAATAAATGCACAACAAGCATACCCAGGTGCCACCTTAGCTCCTTTTGTTGTTGCATATCATCATATGCAGAATAAAGGTTTGGTACTGTTGATCATCTTAAATTGAACTGAAAAGCCAAAACTACTATTACTATATTTATTGGAACATATAACTCATATATAGATCAATAAGGAAAACGCTCCAAATGCATCAACAAAAGGCCTCATTAGTGAGAAAACAAGAGGAAGTACCTGATTACAATTATCATTTATGACTTAACACAAGCACAGAGAACTGTAAGTTAATGTTTTGGAATGACTTCATCAGTGCACAACACCTAGAAACCTAAACTTCAGTGTTAGTTACTCTTAAATAAATACACACACTAATCTTTGAAAAAGCAACAGGACATTGAATGCAGCAAATTAGAAGATGCTCTTTGCGTTGTAAACCAATTTACTGTAGATGCCATTAAGGCGTCCTCTCCGTTTACAGCCTCAGAAAATAAAAGCGTTAACGTGGTGCACTGTATGAAATGAAGTGTGGCCACATTAAAAGCAGTGCAGCAGTTTTTATTTGAGCTTTTCACTTGTAACTTAAGCTTGACAGCGTGTCACGCTACCTAACTCGGCTAACGTTGACATGGCTGAGAAAACTGACACAAAAAATGCATTTTCACGGTGACAAAAATCTAGGTTAGCGGTTAGCCCGCTGGGTTACAGTTATGTTGGCCATGTTGGCAGGGAGACAGACTGGTTTTGTCTGGGTTCACAGTTAGCTGTTAGCCGACGTGAGTTTTAACATTACTCGGTGAATTCAAGGATAGCAGACGCTAGCCTGTAGCTCTCGTGAGAGACGTTAGTGCGGTAGCCTGGATCAGATAGCTTCGCCGTCTGTGAGCTCGGATTCAAACCCCGGCGTTCAGTCATACCACGTCTTACCTGATTCCTGACGGCCACCTTTTCTTGTGTCCTTTGGGAGACGTTTAATGTGTAGAGGCGTCACACACAATGAGACTAAATGCACACAAGTGATGTCTAGACTCCTAGCTAAGCAGACAGCTATTTTTTCCACTCCAACAAGCTAGCCTAGCTGATGAGACGCGGTGCCCCGTTGGAATAGCATTTCTGTATCAAAGCATGTCATTGCTGAGCAGCACGGCTAGGCTAGCTAACAGCAGCTACACAAGCTGTTCACACAGGTCCCGCCCATTCGCATTCCATTGGCTGCAGATGACTTGGCTCTCTTTTGATTGGATACTGGCGCCGTCAGTCAATCACACTGCAGCTGCTGATGTTTTGCATTCCCATAAGCATCCATCATGTTTTTTTTGCCTTAGCAGGCTAAAGAGCGAACCAGCAGAAACTTGTAAATGCAGAAATGGATTTTAAAAATCTGTTTAATTATTCACTGTTATTTTATTCTCACTACTAATTAATTATTCTCAGAATCAGATCTCCAACTTAAAGTTGCACTCGAAGATTCTCAAGCACTTCAACACAGGCTTCCTCCTGTGAAGTGTTGTAAAACTGACTATTTTTTTTCCCCATTAAATGTAATGTTACTCTTACTGGAAAATATGCAAAGAAAACTTAAGCTTGTTGCAGATCAGATGAAACACTCACATAAGAAGTTAAGTCAAAAAAGAATCTTCTTCCTTGTCCTAATTCAGCTGTCAAATCATCCTTAAACTGCAAAGAAGTGAGTCTATTTATAGACTACATGAAAAGTCTGTTATTCTGGTGTTTGTGAGCATTCCTGTCATCTGCACCATGCAAAACACACACACAGACACACAAACATTCATACAATAACTCATCATTAAATTCTATTTGAGCTTGAGTCATGTAAGTGGTGAAGAGTAGTTTGGATGGTTGTGCAGCTCTCTGCAGGATGCAGTCTGTTTCCTGCTCAAACAGATGGGCCTCTACATGTATTCTGCTTTCAACACCCAAAACCTGATCTGAAAGCAAAATAATATGTGCATAAAGGAAGGTAAACCGACTTTCTCTCTGCTTACTCACCTTTTTAGTTTAACAAATTAAATCCAGTCACAAACCACAGTAGTTTGTTTTTTGTTGTTGTTTTAAATGTGACATAACAGTCAGTATTTTTAAGATAAACAGCAATTTCACATATTATCTCATTGTAAATGAATGGAGCTTGTAGTTTACTCACCATTTTATTCACTATGACATCAGAGATATAGTAGATTGTCGTTACACAGTATTGTTTGATATCAGAAACACCTTTGTCACATGAGTGGTTATAACCACAAGACTGAAAACTTCCTGTTGTTGTGTAAATATGTTACACATTCAATTCAAGGTCGAATAGGTATTAGATCCTGTACTATGTGTGGAACAGTCAGTCATACATTGGTCAAATAATGCAGCTGTTGTTGATGAAATGTGTTACAGCTGTGATGATGCAAGAAATATCTTTAGCTGAATAATACAAATCACTATAAATACAACAAATAACCCTACCCACTATTCACTTCTGGTTATTCAAGAGTAATGAAATGGTTTGTGAATGCCACCTGCTGGGCTGTTGGTGTAACATACATGCTGTGTCAGTTTTGAACATGCAACATGTCCTCCACTCTGCAACATCATTATGTCCTTATTTCATTCCATCACTGCTGTTTTCCCCCAGGGGAATCACAGAGACTGCACTGGCCACAGAGAAAGGAAATGTCCTCCTCAGAAAAAGCAGATGTTGTTAAAGGGGACTTTAATTCAATACAGTGTACCTGCCTCTGGGCATTAGCTTGATATGCGTCTGAAAGTAAACAGAGGCAGTGTCCAGGGACGTAATCACTAGCGTTAAGTATAAACCAGCTGCTGTGGCCAGAGCATATATGAGAGGCAGTAAGAAAAACACTAAAAGGAATTTGTGCACTAAAAGTTTATGGGAGAAAATAATATTTAACTGAGACTTGAAATGTCTACTTGTAAATTTTGATAAGAACCATCTCAGTTATAATGTATTTGACAGGCCTCTACCCCAGCCCCTAAAGGCCTCTTTATCTTCCCGTGGTCCTGGAAGAATAGGAGAATATATACGGCAGCAGCAACAGATCTTAGCAAGGCTAAGAAAATTAATACCAGTTATTTATTGAAAGGTTTGTGATATTCATTTTTATTCTTTGATTCCTTGTATGTAGTATGAATGATTTCCGGGCTGACATTTACACATTGTGACAAGTGTGGCAGTGTGACAAGAAAGGGATATTACACACCTTGCTGATGTCATGACTAGAAAAGGTGCATATCATTAAAATGATTTTCTTACTCTGCCACTCACGAGACCCGATTCAAATGTTGGGGGGAAAAAAATCACAAAATTTAAATGGACTCTTGTTTTTTTCCTGACATGTTGGTCTGTGATACAATTTGACATTAAAGCAGTATTATCATGGGGGAACAGTCACCATATTACATTTGTCTCTTATTTCACACACAAATATTAAGACATTAGTTACACAACTGGCACTCTTCCAACAACACAACAATACAAAATCATCAGACATTCTTTAAATTGCACAACCAAGCAACAGTGTAAACAAACAGACTCAATTCTAAACTCATTTGATGGGTGAGTCTAGGATTTCTTGATAATCCTGTCGAATGGCCCTGCTCACCCTGTACAGCTTGACTCCTGTTAGGGTGAACACACTGATCATGATGACCAGGCCTCCGATGACGTCGTAGACGGACGGGATCATCCTCAGAACAATGAGCTGGAGGAACATGGCAACCACGATCTCTAGGTGCTGAACGGTACTAACTAAGGCTGGATGAAACTTGTTTAGAGCATAGTATACTCCAAGGAATGCCACGGTGGAACAGATACAGATCCCGATTAAATAGCCCCAGGTCTCCGCATCTAGAGGAATGATGGGCTCCTGCATGATAAACATGGTGGAGGCACCCCACACTGTGCCCGTCCAGCCGAAGGTGAAGAGCGCCGTCCACATGCTGACACGCTCCTTGATGGCTCTGTAGACGATCATGGAGAGGGCAGCTGTCAAACCGGCCATCACTGTCATTGTGTAGCCAAAGGCCTCCTTCCAAAAGCCCAGCCTGGACTTCTCCTCATCTGCTACATTTGGCACCATGACCAGGCACAGACCAAACACGCTTCCCACCACTGTGACCACATCTGTGTAGCCCAGCCTCTCATCCAGGAGCAGGAAGGCCAGTACTGCACTGAAGACTGTGGTAGAGGCACGCCACATGATGGTGCCATTACTGGGTGGTACTATGGCAAAAGAGGTGTAGGCGCAGGTGATGGAGATTACGTTGCAGACACCGTAGAAGAAGAGACGCAGACGGTAGCCCTTAGGGCCAAATGGGGCCTCATGGTAGTAGAAGACTACCAGGATGGACAGCACTTGGATCACAGAGCGAATGAATAGTAGCTCAAGGGAGGGCACCTTAGAGCGGTCGGCTGCTAGACGAGTAATCAGTGCCACACAACCGTGAGCCACTGCGGCCCCAAACAAGGCCATCCAGGTCACCCTGGAGGCCAACACATTCGCCTCTCCAAAGCTAGCCAGCTGGCCTCCAACTCCCTTGTCCCTTTGCACGCTTGGCTGCTTAGGCTGGGTCTCCATGGTGCCAAAGAAAGTCCTGCCACCTTTACTGTCTGATACCAGTCTCTTCCCCACATTAGCTTCTGCGAAGGCTCCAAAGTCCTCAAAAGACGGTGCATCATCGTACCCTTCATCGCCAGGCTGGGGAAAGTGAGTGGCATATTTCACTGTCACTGTGTTTGGGTGAATCTTAACTCGCTTTTTGGATCCATACTGGAGAGAGGATGAAGATCCATCCATGTTTCTTCAGGCGTCAGATGGAGTAGTCTGAAAAAAAAAGATAATATCATTTCAGCGTAATGGCGCTAAAACATTTGAATACTCAATTTTTCTACTCAGTAAGATCGATTTTATTTTTCTGCATAACTGATCGCTCCTTTTCCCAGTATCCATCCTCCACATCCACACACAGAAAATCCACACGTGCTGCCACACTCACACAGATGCATGTACACAGACAAAGCACAGTCTTATCACCCCTATCTCACCCCTTGTTGCTCCTCCTAGCTTCACTCCTGTTGACTTTTTCTACACACACACACACACATATATATATATATATATAGACATCCCATTTAAGATCATATAATCCAAGCAGCAAACATTCTGAGGCTGATGCAGTCTGATGGGGATGAAATTACATAACAGGAAACCACAGAGGGGATGATACATGAATGTGGGCCAGAGATGAATGGATTTATGGCACACCATAAATTAGCAGTGGAAAAAATGGCTGCGTGAAAGGGTTAAACGGTGCTGAATAGTTTGAATAGATCCTTCAATCGAGAGACATTTCTAATGTATCCCCTAAAAAGCAAGAGATTATGAGATACTAAATTGTTCTTGAAACTGATGAAATTATGTGCAAAAACAACAGCAACAACAATAGAAAGAAAGAAAGAGTTAAAAATAAACATCACTGTTGTTATCAGCCTGCGAAAGGTTTTCTACAATCATTCATTTCCCCCCCAATCCCTAAGGACATACAGTGGCATGAATCAAAACCACAAGGGGGCAGATAGATACTCGTATTCGCCTTCTCTCCTTTTGCATGTTGTTCCTCGCTTTTGAAATATAAGGCACACTAATATTCACTTGAGCCATCACAATAAACGACGACAAATAATGATGGTATGAGAAGAAAGGCGACAAGAAAACGTTGAGACTGAGAGGAAAGCCCATTTAACAATGTCTTATTAAAAAAACAGAAACACAGTCATTATTTCTGGGAATTTTCTTAAAGAAATTAAATCTAAAATGAACAGATTTTGCTTTGGGCTAACCGTTCATTGTGCGCTGAAAACCTTTTTAGGATCCAAGTGGTATGAAAACTGGCACATTTTCACAACCTTCACGCCTATATGAGCCATTGTAGTAGCCTGTTCATTGAGTGCTGTTAATATCGTTAAATGTCTTACCGTTTGTTCTTTAAAAAGTTCCTATGGATGCATAAACCCGGGTTTGTGTCATAAGTGGAGATCTCGTTTGATTTCTTGATCCTTACATTTGGTCAACTGCAACTGCCATTTCCCCATCTTCCCCCTGGCATGGAGCGCCTCTCGCCTCTTCAAGATGCGTGCTGCTTATTTGTTCTCCAGGCTGTCGATGGACGCTGCTCCTGCCTCCTCTGCCTCTGCTGCTGATGAAGCTGAAGCGGCTGCTGCTGCTGATGTTGACGATGATGATGAAGAAGAAGAAGCTGAAACGGGAGGGGGCAGTTGTGGTGGAGGTGGAGGTGGTGGTGGGAGGGAGAGGAGCAACTGTCGCTGTCACCGCCAGTGGTTTCTCCTCCTGCTCCTCTTCTCCGAGATTGTTTCCCACCTATAGTCCCCGCTCAAATTCGTCATCTCTCAGAAGGGAAAAGGGATGTGCGTCGGTCGGCCAGTCATCATCATCATCATCACCATCACCATCATCATCATCACTGTGTACAACCCATCCACGTTAAATGGAAGATCTGATTCTCCCATCTGCATTAATTATGATGAAATGAAGGACATAATAGATTGCAATCATGTTCAACATACACTTCACATGTGAGAAAAGTCATGTTTAAAGGGAGGGGTTCACCCCCTGCTATATGTCTGATTACTGCATATTAACAGATACACGCTGAAGTTGACTATTTCTTTAATTTTGTGTCACGGCTTGAAGTAATTGGGATTCTCATAATCCTCTCTGGAATCCTCTCATTTGCACCAAGAAGACTCTCATGAGAGTTTTTCCTGAGGACAGTAAATTCTTTAAATCACTTTCATAAAAATGATCTATTTTGCATAAATGAGGTCAAACGTGAAAGTACTGATGTAAAACAACCTCACCACACAGCAGCGAAAAGGTGGGTGGCATGTGCTGAGTGCAGGCTGGTGAAATGTAGACATAAATTTATAGCCAATTCAAGATGGGGGAGAAGTTGAAAGCACTAAAATTAGATTGCTCAGTTTACCCCCAGGCAATGCAACAGGAACCGCGGTTGGTAATATAGATTGCACTGCCACAAGCTGCCACTGCTTTTGTAACATGACTGTGATTTTAATTGGTACATAGGATGGTGATTTGTGATGCTGTGGCAATTAACTCCGTGTCAACATTTACACTCAGCTCTTAAGAGTCAACATAAGTCTGACAGCAGGGAATATACTGAAGGCATATAACTGACCTATTTGATGCACAAAATTATAGCAGTGTTATTATTTTATCATCTTAGGGTTAGGAAGAATAGTCACATATGGTTAAGTGCATTTGCCTATATGGGTGAATAATTATTGGAATATGATTAAAGCTCCTGGGATTGTCACATTGTGTTACACAGCTATCATTATAATGACATTTATTCATATTTATCATCCTCGTATACTGTGACTGGGACACTGAAGAATGAATCCAAAGTGTTGCAACATTTCGTGAAATATTCTTATTCGTTTTCCTGCTGGGAATTTGGTGGTACGATTGAAACCGCTCTCATGTGTGCTCATTAAATCTGAAGCTACGGCCGGGAGACAGTTAGCTTTAGCTTAGCATAAAGGCTGGATGAAGGATTAAAGGGATAGCCTAACAAGGCTAAGGCAGATATTTTTAACCTTTGTGCAGAGGGAAGCTATCCTTTTTCCCCTGTTCTAAGCCCTTATGTTAAGTTCAGCTAACCTAGCTGTCTCTTGACTAAGCTTTTATATTTGATGAGGAGGCATGAGATTTTCTGACCTACATCTTGGATATATATTTTACTTTTTTTTAGCGATTCCTCTACAGTCTATGTTACTGTTTGTGAGCTTTCATATTCTTTCATTTTCGCTGCTTGTATGTTGTAATTTTTGTTTTATTTTACATTTTTTAGCTAACAAAGGCATAATTACATTTTCCACATGTGGCTTTCAGTTTTGACTACTGGGGTGTGTATGAAGCTGTAACTGTTTAAGCGTGCACTGTCTGTGCCACAGGAATAAGCTGAGGGAGGAAAAGTGAACTGAAAAAAACCCACTAAACTCCAAACTGCTTCACAGCTCACTGAACCGCAATGAACATTCGGTAGCAATGGTGCAACAGCTTCTCATTTTACCATCCTGAGCATATAATTGTAACATAAGAAATTCATGGAGGGTCATTTATGATTTTCTTGATGAAAAAGGAAAAAGTGGGGTTTTCCTAATCTCACTCAACAGGGCAGTAAATTTGCTCTATTCACTAACTCAAGGGAGATGACAACACGTTATGCTCCCATAATCCAAACCCAGAAGTACCATGCTATCAGTTGTATAGTCAACTAGTATATAAAGTAGTTTTTATTCAGCAAATGCAGATTAATGTGTGGATGAAAACAATTCAAAACAGACTTGCATACTGAAAGTGATTATAGAAGGTCAAATTTGTTATTATGTTCTGTAATGTGCCAAATTTCAATGCAACATCTTTGCATCACAAAAGATTGATTTTAAGAGCATAAAAACCATAATTCCTAGCTGATATTTTTGAGACTTTGTGCAAGCATGCACAACAACAACAACACTTGATTAGCACTGTTAACGTGTTGCCAATCAGTGGAAAAACTTTGTAAACTTTGTAGCTACATTTTCTGTGAGGAGTCAAACTCACAAAGATTTGGAGGTTGACTAAAGCAACACTAATACAATTATTTCACCATGAAAATTAAAGTTGAGCTCAACTGGCTTATCTAATTAATTCTGTCTCAAAGCCAGCAGATAAGAAAGGGCATTTCACAACGAGGTACATACTTTGCACTTTTGCTTACTTGACATTTCAAGTGTTTTCATTTGTGTCTGTAAGCCCTTTTTTATATATATATATATATATTCCACAGGCTAAAGACTGTTGCAGCTTAGTTACTCAAAAGCACACAAGCTGTAATTGCCTACCTGGCTCTGTAACCATTGCATCATGTATCCCTCCCTCTTTTCTTATTTT
>OMNW01007806.1:51991-63918 GCA_900303245.1 Selene dorsalis
GGCTTTAAAATAATAATAATAATAATAATAATAATATAGGCTATACAAAGTGACATTATAGTTTCTCTTTTTTAGGATTAGTGTGACACTGCTGGGAAATTCCTGTTTGTATATAGCCTATAGAAATTTTGCATTTTCCACCGGTTCATATAGGAAGGTATAGACACCATCACATATAACTGATCTCAATAAACTGCCCACTAGTCATGCTTCTTCAGTAACTATTTTATATTAGTGAGAATGAAAATGGCCCTTAACAGCAGCTTCAGGGAATGCTTTGAGCAAACTAAACTGCTGTTAATATACTCTCCACCTGTCAACCTTACTACACAATTCTCATCCTGTGGGAAGCTTTAGGGATTACTTCACTGACGTGTTCAGGATTAATTGTGCACCTGCAAATGGCTTTAAATTATACAGTGTTTAAACAAGATGTTATGTACGGGATCTAATGCAATGCACGTGAGGGTAGGCTAGTAGACAGAGAAGACATGCTTTGAAATGTGGACATTGGATACATGCATGACTTTCCCATCACTGTGTGGAGATGAATCTGAGCAGGTGTGGCACATTCCGTTCAACACCTTCAACACTTTCTTTTTTGAGATTTGTGTTGAAAGGGGTCTGCTTGGATGTCTGGCTCAGTGACACTTTGACGTAAGGTAGACAGGGTGAAGTGACAGTGAGCTGTGTCGTCTGTCTTTTTGAAAAGCTTCATATAAGAAGATACAAGTGGATGAGACATCTTCAGGTTTCACCATGGATAGACAGTGAAACCAAGTCAAGCATATGATTGAGTAACTCTGGGTCATGCTTGTTCAACTGGATACAGTCTCCCTTGTAATACTGAAGAACTGAGTATAGGCTATAAGGCTGGAATGAGATCCATCACAAAAACCTACCACATCTGAGAAAAAATATCTCCTTACACTGCACTACAAGGAAAATCTCTCCCTCTTCTCCATCTTAAAATATCATCAGAAAGACCATCTGGAACAGAAACATCCAGTTTTTGCCCCAGGTGGTTTAACCTTGCTGCAGTCTGTGATTAAGACATTGCCATTCCTGGTTTTGATTAGCCTGTGCCTCAACCCCTACTGATTTGTGCCACCGACTGTCCAGGAAGGCCTGATACAGCAGCCTTTGTGTGAGTGCTGATCCATAATGCATGTGCCTCTTTAGTCTAGACGCTTCCTCTCATAAGAATGCCCTTTTCCTTGCATCCATCTGCCCATTGAAAAATATGATGTGCCCTCTGATCCCAATTCAAAAGTAAATGTTGCTGCTCAATTCATCAGAGTTGCAATTAAGCGAAGGTGTTAATGGATCATTATGCTGCCATGGCCACTGTTTTATTAAATGTCCAGTCTGTTGTCTAGCATAGTCTAAAGCTATAAGGATTACAGACAGAACTCAGTAGGTAGCTGTGCTGTGTTTACTGTCATCACAGTGCAGCAGCACATTCAATGGTATGTCCCAAAGTCAAGATGCATTCGTTGCGCTGTTATGAGCTCCAACGAGGCTCCAGTGAAATCATGAGGTGCAAAAAGAACCAAACTGTGACTGAATTAATCACGCTCACTGTGTGAGGGAGCACTACATGAGTTGCTGTAGAAACACACTACAACAACAACACTGATCAAAGTGTTTTCGGAGAGTAGGTGCAGCAGAGGCCCCAGTGTGATGGTGTAAATCACTATGGTAGAATTCACACCTTCAGTAAAAACTAAATGCATCTACATGAGTAGTGGTATTGATCATGAGGTCAGCAGTAGACAACTCAAGAAAGGGTATCTGAGTCCAATATGTAAATCAGATGCCAATGTAACACCTATAGATTCATTTTGACATCCAATCCTAAGAATGGGAATTTCTTATGCTGATTTTTAAGCAGGAATGTTAAAAATCACTGGCTCCAGAAATTCAATGGCCGATTAATCAGTAATGAAAATAATTGATAAAAATCCCAATCCATGTTGCCAGACAGTATCACAATACTACAGTGTAAAAAGCCATTAAAGAGAAAAATGGATCAATAGGATATTCTGTTTTACACTTCATCCGCCTCTTACAAATTCCACTGAGGCGTGCACCTTCACTGTGAGTGCCTAAATGAAATCAATCTCAAACAAAAGCAATGGAGATTAGATTGACTGCAGCAGCTGTGAATAAATGTGTCCTTCAAAGTCATTCGTGGTGTGTTATGAAACAAGCTGCCCAGGTATCGGATGCATTTTCACATTCAGTACCTGATGTGGGTCCTACAGCAGAAAGAGAAGAGGAGAGATGGAGGTTGTTATGACTCGTGATGACTCCTCTTCCAAAACTGACTCACTGGTGCCACGACAGCATGTGATACAAGACAGTAATTAGGATGTCATTTGTGGTCAGATTATCAGAGGAGCATGACGATCCATTATTTGATAGAGAATTGATCATCCTAACAGTGTTGTCTGAAGATAGAGGAGTGGGAGTGAGGAAGGTCAGGCAACATGGTGATTTATTAGGGGGATTATAAATTCATTGGAGCCCCCCCCCAGTGAAACAGAGACTCCTATACATCATTGCATCCACTCTCACTCTCCATAAAATGAGAATTTATGATGATGCAGCCCAGACTTTAAATACACATTGTTTTATGTGGATGATATTTTCTCAATTGTTTCATTTAATGGATGATCTTGGGCTAACCCAATTTAACTGCAAATGAACCAGTGCTAGCCCCACCCCTTCTACCGGTACTGGTACTCACAGGTAGGGGTGGTATTTTGCAAATTTGAAAACTAACAATATTATTGTCGGACAAGCGCGGGAACAGCTTGAAAAACCACATGGATTTCAATCAAGGCAAATTGCAAATTACAGATTATTTTGTCAATTCTCACATTTTGGTGGCCGCGGCAAATCAAAAATATGTTAAAGAGCCTTCAAAAAGTAATATTTCCATGATATGTCCCCTTTAAAGACTAAAAACATAGTCATGGAGTAGATCTACAGCCGATGGTTTGGAGATGATAGTACAACAAACAGAATAGTATCAGAGTGATCATTTAAATTTGTAAATTAAAATGAGACAAACTCCTTCACTATTAGCTCGCATTTCACAGGCTATTTGTCTCTCAGGAAGCTGCACTGAAAAGGCTGTGGCATATAATTTCCTCATAACCCTGACTACACACAGATTCAGCTTTTAAATTCAGTAAGACTGCTTGCATTTTCCACTATGCGCTCCTTGAAATGCCCATCATCATGTTTTCTCAGTGTATTAGTGCATGAGTCAGGACAGTTTGTTTTGATTTTGGCTGAAGGGAACATTTCCTTCAAACACTTATTGTTGCACGATACCACAGAATATTGATTCGAGCGGCCAGGTCAACCCATTACATTTATCTCCACAAAACACAGTTGCCATGACATAAAACCCGTTGCTAAGACAATTTTGCATTTGTGCTGAAAAGATTGACAAGTACCAAATACTGAGAATGAGAAGAAGAGGTGAAGGATGAGGGATAATAAAGCCAGGATAAACAGCAACGTTTCAATCAGGCATAGCAGGAGCATAAAACATCTGCTATGTCCGGGATGTTGATAGCTTAACACAGTGTAATAACATGAAGCCACAAATGTCATCACTAAGTCATGTTATTACACCGCTGTGCACTGATGCATTTCAATGGGCATATAATGTCATGAGAGGGGGGATATAAATCATATGGAGCTGCTAGACTAATAAAGAGCAAGAGAATAGCAGACGTTGCATATAAGAAAAATTCACTTGCCAAAGTTTTGGCATATTTAAGAGCATATCTACCAGCTACCCTGTATTTTAATGGGACTAAACATCTCATGTAATCGATTCATTCCTACCGTGTTTTGGGAATTTGTCAAGTGAATGCAAAACTGCATTTAGACATGGAGGTGTCACCAGGAAAAGTTTGCCAGTGTCTGGGTGCAATACATGAGTCTCAATAAATTGACCTCCAGTAAAAGCAATTTTCCCCCCACAGACTTATTAACTGTCACCCGAGAGCCACCACAAGCCCAATGTATTGTGTCACTTTTCTCAAAAGTGCCAAAGAGCCAGCAGAAAATCTCATCAAGCTGCAGAACAAGTTACAGCCCTTATTGACTGAACATACCTCTCCCCGTGGCTATTATCTTTACTGCCTTGTTACCAGATGGAGCCGGACAGCATTGGCACACAAAACAACCTCATAGACCTCCTTTGTGTGAACAGATGGACCATGAGGAGATGGGTGATATCACATGCAGTGAAGATGCACAGATTACAGTGGGGTGGGGGTGGGGAGTGGGGGGCTTGCTGACCATGTGTGAGAGGGCAGTATAATGGCAGAAGGAGAAAATAGACACTGGCCAATTACCTGCTTACAAAAGGACTGATATGATCAGGTCACATCCTGAGGAGCTGCACATCCAAAATTACACCTTGGATTGGGGGTTGACCGTCATTTACCTGCTCTTGTGGGAAACTGTACAATTAGGCTGAATTGTGTTTTTTTTTTCTGCTTCAGTGTATCATTTATGATCAAATCATTAGTTTAATTATAACAGAATTCCAACATTTGTTTGAACATTTTTAATGTCTAACACCCAATACCCCTCCACAAACCCCTCTTGCCAACAAACAATGGATAGTAACAATAAAAAAAAAAAGTAAAATACAATTTTATGCTATTATAGACCCACTAGACCTTTAAGATTAAGGTTTTCATATTGTACAATAGCCACAGGCTTCAGGTGGGCAGCAGGTTCCCTTGTTTTATGTCTCTATTGAGAATTTATGATGCCATTACTCATTGCTACTGAAGCTATGGGGTCTGTATTTGATTACTTAATCCCTGCTAAAACTAATGTCATTATAACAGCATGCTAAAATATAGGGTACAGACAACCTATAATTCCCCATATTATATTGAGAAGCCCTCTAAAATTATGGAGGGAACAGGCAGGAAGATGTATTATTGTGGTAAGTGAAATATTGTTGTCTATTTGACAGCAGAAAATATAATGGTATAAGCATACGGTTGATTGGTTGCTCAGTTGCTGAGTCTGTCAACCACTCCGCAGGAGATGCAAATATCTTAACCACTGGATGCATTACAGTGGAGCTATATCCATGGTACCCTGAAGATGTATTTAAAATGATTTTGGTGATTCCTTGACATTTCCTGTAGCAGCAACAGCAAGTCAAAGTTTTCACTTTGGGTGCAGATGTTCCCTGACAGGAAGAATACTGCGTTCTATGACCCAGTACCTGCTTAGTGGTAATTAGCACGTGTTAGCATTGCTAACATTAGCACAAAACACCTCTTTGTCTAAATAGCAACAACCTTATAAAGCTGCAAGCTGTAAACTGCTGTTTAAAGAATCAGGCACTCTTCTCACAAACGATCCTCTATTACCACTACAGTTCCTCCTTAATCACACTAAAATATCCTGGTAAAGTAAAGAACAAATAGAAGCACTGAGCTAACAGATGGGGTAAAAAAAAAAATTACTGTTATTCACCTGAGTATCTAGATAGATTTACATGTAGCATAGAATTGTGCAAGTCATCATCCCCAGTGTTAGTGGATTGAACTGATTTGTTGGTGCAGCCAGTCATTCCTGTCCTTATTAAATAAACCAGGGATGAGGCATATTCCCTGCAGCACAATATTAACTGTGAGCAGGGGTTCATGACTTACGTCCTCTGTACTGCTCTGACCTTTTTCTGACCTTTCTTTAAGGTTAAATTGCCTCATCATTTACCTTTGGATGAAGACTTTTGAAGTTAAAAGAGTTAAAGTTACTGACATGCCACTTGTTGGAGTTTTCTCGGCACAGGATCGGCTTTGGATCTGAACATGTGGGTTAGCTCCTTTTACTCAGTCACATAAAATCTGCCACAGATCACAAACAAAATTCACAAGAATCATAGCCAGAACACCATCTGCCTAACACTGCTATCACTGAGAAAGTGATTTTTTAAAATATGGATACACAGGAAGAAGAAGTTAAGGGACCTTGACACTAACAGAAAGAAAAACCAACAAGAAACATTGTTTCTGAAATCACTGTTGGATCCCGTACCACAGTGACTACTGTTTGAGAGAGGATTTGTAGATTTATCTGACACTTTTACCCAAAATGGCCTCATTAGAGAAGATTCTTCCTTGGCAGAGACATTTCTCCTCGTACTGACTCTCAACACAAAGAAGTGTTGGGCTTTACTAAAGAGGCTTTTCAAGTACTGCCTGCCCTCATTTCAGGCAGACCTCCTTTTGGTATCACAAAGCGACCTGAGAACATGTTCAATAGAGACAGATCTACGCCCCACCAACTGCTATCATCCTGTTTTTCTATCACGCATTCAGACTCTGTGGGTCTGGCCTGGGGGATCCTATTTATGTGACCAGGCAGCTGTCAACAGGACGGCCTAGCAGACTGCAGTGTGGAGTGCTATTTGTAGGACTCCACAGAATACAAAAAATTAAGCTCAGGAGAGAATAAGTCAAGTCACATACTGAACAGCATGGACACAATGGACGTGTTATCAGGTCACGCTGCTGTATTTTGCGTTGATGCACAAGCCACCTCGTCCCTCTGAAGATATTAGCTGTCCAATTTTCATTTCAGTTCATCTAATTTGTAAAATCTTCTGTTGCGCCCCTTGGCTTTCTGTTTGACTTCTATCAAAGACATAATGAGAAATAAATGGGAGGAGAGAGTGTGTATGTATGTGTGTGTTGATGTGTGCAGTAATGTGCTCATGAGCGAGACAGAGACAGCGAGGAAAGGAAAAGGGAGGGGGAGCAAGAGAGAGGGAGAAAAAGGAGGAGCCAGAGTGAGGAGAGGGAGAACTCTTCGCTAGTCACGACAAAATGAGGCATGAGTCATGTTGAGATGTGACGTACATGGATGGGTCAGGTAAGCAGCACCCATGTCACAGAATCACAGAGCCAGAGGCTGAGAGAAGAGAACGCGCAACATTATCTGAACGATTAAAAAAGAGGTGAGAGTCGTGGATGGATAGCCACAGTAACTCTCAGTGTCCTGTCATTTTTATGGAGCATTTCACTGGGCATTATCTCCCCTCAGAAGAATTTATTTGAACTAACTAAAAGTATTTACTGTGCTCAGCGCAGACTAACTTTCTGCAAGAGAAGCTGTTTAGTTTGCAGTGAATCTTTAGTGCAACTCTATATTTCAAAAGTAAATTGGTAAAATTTTACTTGAAGGTATCGTCATAAGAGTGACATGGCACAGTCATGTCAATGTCATAAACGTTTATGACTGTTGTCACTAAGTGTCATTCAGTTTCATGACGCGTTCATGACTGTGCCATGTCACTCTTATGACGATACCTTCAAGTAAAGTGTTACCAGCAGATTTGAGACCAGTGTGAAAAGCAATGGTCACAACAAGTTTATATAACCTACAAAACAACATCATCCCTTGTTATTGTAAAATTTTACACTTACTATATCATGCAATAAATGGCCAAAAGTATGTGGGCATGGCTCATTTGAGTCACTTGTGATGAACCAACAGAGAATTAGTCTGACTCTGCAGCTCCTCTCAGCTCTATGGAGCATTTTAGCCTCTTCCATCGTCATTTGGTTTCACAGTCCATAAATTTAACGTTTTGGCTCATTCACATCCCTCTCATGAGCCTTACTTCCAGCAGCTGCAGCAGTTGTTTTCACAGAGAAAGCTCTGGTAAAAAAGCCTGCTGCACACTACTGGCAGCAGATGGTAGAAACACAAAGTTAGAGGCTAACTAATAAAGACAATGGAGCATTAAGAAGAGAAAGAGAGAGAGAGAAACAATGTCTCCAGAACCAGGTTTCCAAAAGCTCCCAAAACATTTAAAGCTGTTATAGCAGCACATTGAAGATAAGATGTGCACATACTTTTAGCCATGAAGTGAAAACATCATCTGAAACATTTTTTTTTTACAGAGTAAATGTTCTGTAAACCCCAGAGTGCCAAGATTATTTTTCCGAATTTCAATACATTTTCTTTCATCCTTGCCTCATATGGACGGGGATTAAGGAGAAAAGCCAAAGAGGTAGAATAAGTGAAAATGAACAAAGAAGCGAGATTTTGAATATTGCTGACTCATGCTCTGGGTTTAATGTACTGGATCACAGGCTAAGAACTAAGCAGCTTATAACACCGTGTTCCTCTGTGGAGCAGTAATTGTTGTGTTTAAATTCTCAGCAGGATCTTCACCTATTGATCAAACACTGATGGATCAGAGTCACATTTACACCTTTGGAAATGGCAAACAGCAATTTCTAATAATTGTCTTTTTATTATTTTTGCTGTGGATATCTTGCAGGTAACTACAAACTGGACCTGGAAAGACGGTAAAGTTGCTAATTTTTTTAGGAGAGGACACATGAAATGAAATATTAAAAGAGAATAAATGATTAAAAATAGCAAGAATACATTGGATTTTTATCTCTGTTATTTGGTTTAGCTATCAAACCACATGTTTATCTTTCATGCTTCATACATTTCTGTGCTGTTTGTGCCTCTGATATTTACAGTGTCTGCTGTCACTCTCCATGTTCGCATGTCTGTGATGGTGGTGGGCCGACATTATAGTCATTTTATAATCAAATCAACAGAAAAGATAAAAGGCTTCTTTGCCCACACTGAATAGCAAATAGAGATAAAAGCAGTCTGAGAGCACCATTATCAGAGATGACAAATCCAATCACGGGCCAATTAACATGACATACCTATTTTATAGATCATAACCTCTAGATATCAAAATGTAATGTCTGCTTTGTTGTTGCCCAAGGATGAAATATTAAACGTGTCTAAACAGATCAGTTGTAAATTTGAATTAGAAATCATCCATTTAAACTTCAATACTTATAATCAACAGCCAGTTAACCTAGTTTAGCATGAAGGCTGGAAATAGAGTAAAACTGACAGCTTGCATGTGTCCACAAGAAACAAAATCCACCTCTGAGAACTCGCCTAAGCAGAAAACTTGTTTGTTTAATTCATATTCTATGTATTAAACAACTTAACGAGTTAATGAATGAGCTTAAACTGTTGTGTTGAAGGCAGATATTGTTGCCTCCACACGCTCTGATGCAGAAGTGCCATGCTCACTTCTTGTCCTAATGCATCTCACCACTGAGGAACATGCAGAAGCAGGACCACTGCAATCTGCCACAAGCCATTACAGAGATGTCAATGGCTCTCACTTAGCCTTTTTGATCAATTGATTGTTTCTGACTGGAGCACGGTCGGTTCTTTGAGGTTATCAGTTGGTCAGCAGAGAAGGGGAGGAGAGGTTACCACAGAGCAATGGCAAATGCAGTGGAGCATGGGATTAGAAATGTAGTAGTGTGTATTTTTTTGATAAAGCAACACAACGTTAAGTCCTCTACTTTTCACATTTTCTGTGATTTTGGAGGGATAACTGTGAAACCATGTAGCATTCAGTGTGCCTGTGTTGTTTTAAATGTGATTTCTGAACTCACAGGAGGGGACAGAAAGTGAGACAGAGGTGTTGTTTTTGAGGGAGGAGGGAAATGATCTGTAATTTTGCCAGTTCCCATTGCAGAACTCAGAGGAAAGCTGATTTGTGTTAATCCACTCTTCTTGTCAGGCTTGTGTGAACGCACCGCACTGCCTGAATTTAAATATAGCAGATGTTGTCTGACAGAGGTATGAACATGTCATAGCGCTGTAACCGCTACTGAAGGTGATATTAACTAAGATGTAAGTGCAGATTGTTCATTCCACATGTCTAACTGGGGATTGCATGCTGCTTGAAATGTCACATTGGGCTGGAGAAATGACAGAGGAAAGGAAGAGAATAATCAGCAGCTGCCAGCTGGCTAACTTCAGGGCACACTGCTGCAGTCACGCCTACATGATGAGCAACATTATGGTGTTACTGGGAAAAAGGTTCAACTCTAGGTTCCTGCACATCAGGAACATCTATAGCTTCAGCTCTGCCCTCTGCCAGTCTTGCTATCTAAGAATACAGTGCCGCTATAGTGTCTTATCACCAGGCCCTCAAAAATCAATTGACAAATCAATCCAGGCCTTAGAATAGAAAATAAGTGGAGGAGGTGCAGGAAAAATGGGAAGTTCAAATAAAAGAGGCAATTCAGTAATTTTCAGGCTTCTTGATGCAACCTATTATTATCTCCTCCATGGCAATTTCCAGTTGCCATAGGGACAGAGAAAATATCATCAATTAAACTGCGCAGGTTGCTCTACTGGAGACAAAATGTTTAAGTTATTATTTAAGCCAATAACAGACAAGAACATGTTTTCAAGACAAAAGAAGATTATTAAAGTGTTTTTACACAGGAAAGTTGATCTTTTTTTTCTTTTTTTTAACGCTTTACATAATCAAGATTGGGTTGTCCAAGTTTCTGGCCTGGAAGTACAGCATGCAGAAAGACTAATTTAGATGACAGATAATGATTGAGTTAATGCAAAGGCATTAATTAACCTTTCCCTCCTTGTTACAAGTGCAAAGCCTTCCATATGCGATGGAGCTTTGTCCACAGAGGTGAAGTGCAGACAGGGAACACAATGTGCTTAAGAAGAAATTAAAATCTGAAGTAGTGAAGCGCTCCCCCCCGTGCGTTGTGTCTTCATCTACATGATTGTGTGACACACTGTGTCTGCAGGCAGAGCTGGAAAACCGAACCACAGACCATGGTCACATTGTCAGAGGACACTGGATGACCACAGTGGAAACTTGCCATCAGCGCTTTGAAAGCCTCCCACACATACACGCAGATGCGCACACACAAACATGAATCCACACACACACACACAAAATGGCCTACACACATCCAGATGCACTCGTATACGCAATGCTCCTTCCAACCCTTGTGTCTGATGGACCAGTGTTGACAGTAGAAGCCGCTGATGACTCACCATCAGATAAGTGATCAGCCAGCCTCCTCTGAGTCACCTGAGTGTTTTGATCTCCATTTATCACAGTAATTGCAGTCAAAGGTGGAGGCAGCCGACCAGACCCACCTGTCGTTCTCTGTTTGCCTCTCACTAGGTAAATAAAGTCTTCATTTCGCATGCGTTGACTCTGCAGTAAAAGACACAGACATCCATTTGTCTCCATGGACAAAGCCAGCCTGAATTATACTATCTGCCGAAGCCAAGTCTGTCCATTCATACAATCACTGTAATTATGATGGATGATTAATGCCATCAACTGATAGCTGCTCACGTAAACTCTAATAGCAGTTTAATGGCTTGCATTATAAATGGCCCCTGATTTTATGCCACATTTAAGGGGCACATTAGTAACTGGGATGAAGCCTGAATTGGAGAGCTCTTCTCAAAAGCCAGACCATTTAAAAGCAGGAAGAGGAACATAAGGCTTTCACACAACAGGAGAAAAGAACACACACATTCCTGTATGGGCATCATAGTGAGCTCCAGGTAAGTGTGCACATGAAGTGAGGACCACCCTTTCTGCTACACTTAGAGAGAAGTACTTAACTTAACTTTCCCCACTAGATGACCCTGTGATTCCATGTCCCACCTCAGATTCTTTAAGAAACAAAGTGAAACAATCAGCATTAAAACACACGAGAAGTGAGGACTTTTTCATGGGCGCCATTTTGGATTAGTGTATAGCTAGACTATTTGATTTATGTCACTTTACAAGTCTTTGAAAGGAAATTAGCCAGAGTTCAAAGCCATGTAAAGTCAAATACAGCAGATGTCGTCGGAAGCGTCGGAACATATCAGTTCCCGGTCCCTGTTCTGGTCCCAGTCTGGATCCCGGGTCTGGTCCCGGTCCCGGCTCCGGTTTCGGTCCCGATCCCGACCCCGGTTCCGGTTCCGGTTCGGGTCCCGGTCCCGGTTCGGGTTCCGGTCCCGGTCCCGGTCCCGGTTCCGATTCGGGTCCC
>OMNW01007807.1:0-20830 GCA_900303245.1 Selene dorsalis
AGAGAGGAGCCAATAATGGCATGATGTTTGTTAATGGCCAGTACCATGGCTAGTTGCATTGGGAAATCCCACCGGACATGGTGGTGGTGTGGTGTGTGCGTGTGTCTGTGTGTGTGTGTGTGTGTGTGCAAAGCTGAATGGCACCACTAACAGGAAGCTAGGCACCCCGGGGCCATCAGCTCCCTGCCATGGCTCACATGTCACCCTGTGACAACACAGCATTATTGATTCACAGTACCACATCCACTTCTGTGTGTGCACACTGATGTGCCACAGTATGTGTGTGTATGCATATGAGTGAGTGTGTACACAGCCATTTTGTGGACAGCAAATAATTGATTTGCACCAGCACATCCGCTTTAGTGTTTGCCTGTCTCTGTCTGTGTGTATATATAAACTTTACAGACCTTAAAGGGTCAGTTCATCCAAATCACAAAAACATATTTTCCATGTGTCGCCATGCACATTATCTCATTTTTGCAATGTATTTGAGCTTTAACTATTACTATTTTTTATAACAGCAGCTGATTGGATAGCCGTGTAACATTAGACGTGTTGCCTGTAGTGACGGAAATAGAGAATTAACACCTGACTGCTGCAGTTTCTCTCAGCTATACAGAGTATTTTAGCATCTTTCAGTACATTATTTTGGTTTCACAACCTGAAACTTTACAATTCTGCATCTTTCTTTGGTGTTATTTTTCATTATCATCATGTTTATTAATAAAGGGCAGCTATATTCAATATGACAAAAGGGCTCTAATCAATAGAGACCAAAACAGGGCTAAAAAGAAACTAATTAGATGACTGAATGTCTAAACAACCAACAGGCGATCGGCAAGAATAGCGTCAATTTCTTCTCTTGAATCTTGCTCCACAACTGTGAGACAGCAGAGGTGAAAAATGTGTGTTCATCAGCATAAAAAAGAAGTTTCTGAAAAACTCAACCACAATGATTCTTCCCAGAAACAATGTCGTGGCTACTAATTTCACAAACCGCTGTGTTTGGTTTTCGTCATTCGGGTTATCTGACCTTTAACATCTATTTAGGTTGTGCTCAACATGCAACCTACTCACTCTTTGAGAACAAGAAAATCATCTCAGTAACAGAAGCAGCCACATTTTAAACAGCTGTAGACATTGTTGCTCTGGAAATTAAGTGATAATATCATATGAAATCTCTTTAAAAACCCTTCTGGGGCTCTGTCCCAAAAATATCTACAGAAACTAGACAATTCCAGGAACCGTTTAACCTTGAACTATATTGATATACTGTGCGGCTTGCAAGGGTGTGCCCAGTGGCAAAGTCAACTGGTGTCTCAATAGGCTTCTCATTATCCAGCTCCCACCATGACAGGAAAGGTGGAAAAGTTTTCTTTTTTCTTATCTGCGGTCTCAAACGGTTCATTAGAACATGCTTTCCATACAGATTGGTGATGGGTTTGTGTGAGTGTCATGATGAGCGCAGAAGCGAACAGAGCAGGGATTTATGTGTAACATGACAATTAAAGGACCACACGGGAGCAGTGGTGGCAACACTTCTATATTTAGAGGCGTCTCACATGTCCCTGCATTTTTCAGCAATCTGGAGTGTTATCTGATGCTGAAAGCAAGGTCTCAGGGTATTAGTGAGCTTTTTGTAAGGGGACTGGGCACGTGTATGTTTTTAAATGAGTTCTATCTATGGCGATGGGGTAAGAGCCAGACAGAGTGCAAGTGAGGGAGAGAAAGAAAACACAGGGAAAAGAAGAGTTAGGCTCTAGACTGGAGCTCAGATAGCCTTTGGGGTTCTACTTGAGGGACATCCATTTAGTGTCCGAGTTTATCTGCACCATATATTATTCATCAATGTGTGTTCTGGCCGGGCTGGTGGTGCTTTTTAACAGCTCAGGCATGTGACCCTCGTGAAGCAGGAAAACAGCAGGTTGAGGTGACTGCTGATTGGAGCAAAAATAATAAAAGGAACCACAATCATATGGCTGAAATCACAAATACCAATCTGTTGGCTCACATTGCTCCAGTGGTACATGGAGGTAATTTTGTGACAAAATAAACAAACAAAAACCACACATACACACATCAGCACCTACAGTGGTTCCTGAATGAAGCCTGCTCAGCTGACATGATTGTCCAACAAAAGAACAAAAATCGCACACACCCTTCACCAGGCCACTCAGGAAAGGAACACCCAGGTTGTCTCCATTATTTATTTACAGTCGCTGTTCCCCAGCAGACATTCCTCCCACTCTCCTGAGGAGGCCCAGAAATAAGCACACAGGACAGGGTGGAGGGTCCCTGGGGAGGAGCGAGGTCGTGGAAAGAGGCAATGCAATCACAAAACACCACACTTAGGTCCCCAAAAACCGAAACAAAGCAGCATTTCTGTGCTGTTCCTGAGTGCTTTCCATACACGGCAAAGGTGCACATTTCTGGCACGTTCACAAAATGCTCGGCACGCGTGGAATGGTAAACATGACATAGAAGCAAGGAGTGTCATGTCAAGCTGAGAAAATCTCAAAGTGCATGCCTGACCTTATGTTGAAGTCAACAGACTGGAGAGAAAAAAATCCTTTTATTTTGGTGAATTTAGTTTTGTAGTGTTTCTATAATTAAGACTGACAGCCCGTCTGCAGGTTGACGATCAACTCGATCTCATTGTCAGAAAACAAAAGAATTGCAGTTCAAATTTTTGAATAAATAGCTAAATTATTCATGGCACAGTTTCCAGCTGCCACAAAAGCTTACATTTGTTATTCTATGTGGTGAAAGATGCTAAAATGATGACATAAAACCATCTATGCTCTTTCTGAAATTAGTCACGGATAGTGAATTGCATGAAAAGTCGCTATGACAATGACAATGACATAAATATAAATATGATATGACTTTTTCTAAAGTAAATGTTAAGATAAATATCAGATGATGTCATTATTGATACCAAACCAGTAAGTTTCACTTAGGAAGTGATTCAGATATCAGCACTGGAAATGACTGAGTAGTCTCTTTATTGTCAATCAAACTGCACCATCTTCAATATGAAGGGTTAAAGGAGCTTTCTTAAGTATTCCACGCTCTGGACTGAATGTGTGAAAACAAGTGTGAAAACAAAGGTGTTTGTGCTTTTGAGCATCTCAGAGAACCAGGAAGCAGAGAGACTGGAGAGCTCTCCTGGGCTCCTCCTGACAGAAAGTATTCATGTCCGATTGATTTAGAGAGTTACAGCCCAAAGCTCCCTTCTGTCTGTAGGAAACGTTTGTGAGATTACAGTTGCTGGGCTGATGGGTGTAAACACATTGGCAGATGGTGAGCGACCGAGGCCTGCACAGCAAAAAGGAGTACGATACAGGGGAAAATCTTGGCTGCTCCTCGCCACACTAAGCTCCTTTGTGGCGTACATTCTCCATTACAGAGCCGAGAGTCCACATCAAGAGGTAACGTTGCTGTCAGACTCTCCAAACTCAGCCTCAGTTACTTAGAGACTTTTCTGCTCTTTCAGCATTGAAATTATGTCGTTGTTTTTTCTGTTTTGAAAATGATGGGTGGGATGGAAAACCCCTAAATGCTATTTGCATGAGTAATCATTTACTCCTCTGTCTTGATTTCTGCATGGGAACGAGAAATCAAAGTTTGTCCCACACTCTAATTTTGAGGCCAGACTGATGAACAATCACAAATGCACAGATGGAAAAGAGGAAACAACTGCCTGTGACAGCAAGCGGTGTGAAAAGAGAAGGTTTCCAGCCCGATCAATCATGACTTATAGAGCTCATTACACTGAAAAGCATGTCTCCTCAGATGTAGCATCCCCTTCGCTGTCGATACGGGCTTCCTTTTGTTAGTTAAAAGCCTTCAGAAGCACACACTCGAACATTTCCTAAATGGTGCTGTGCTTAGTATTGACTTGTGTTAAACAGAAAGAATTTACATCAAGGAGACACAAATTGGCTGTAATTGAGATCTCATCTGGATTTTTTTTTTTTTTTTTTTGCCCTCCTGCAAGAGGCTGCATGTGCTTCCTTTGTGATTCAGTTTGTTTGCGTTTTTGTCCCCCCTCCCTCCTCTACTCCGCCAACATGTCACCTATATGGAGATTAATGACTTCCTCGCTCTTCCAGATCCACTCAGCCTCAACAAGGGAGTAGTGGGGTGCAGCCAGATGCCCGCAATACCATAGCAACATACAAGTCCCACCCGTCGCTGAGCAGATTGTGCTCAGGGAATCTCCCACAGGTTGGACCCAAACTTAAGCCAACTTAAATTGTCCACTCCTCTCTCTCTCGCTCTCTCTCTCTCTCTCTCTCTCTCTCTCTCTCTCGCACACACAGACAGAAATTGGCTACCTGGATAGCAGCATTCTTCAGGCACACAATCTTGTTTACAGGTGATTTCACACCTTGCTCTTATCTACTCCCTTGTAAACAAGACTCAACGACAAGACAAGAGTCTACAGAGTTAAATGCTAATGCCGGGTGATTACATGCTCAGAATAACAATGATAACAGGCTGGTGCATTAAATTTATCATCTTGGTTTTGCATGCCAATGAGCTAACACAGCTAAAGTAGATGGAATCCATGCTGAGATTATAAATTTCTATAAAATGATGTTGGTCCTGATGAAAAGCCAAGGTTTACCAAAGATATTACAGTGCATCCTGGAGGCAAAGTTCATGTGTGTGCCAAATATTATGGGAAACATCCAGTAGTTGTTGAGATAGTTCACTCAAAATTGAGATTTAAGGAAATGTCGTGGGATCACCACAGTCAGTATAATTCATCCTCTGGGGACAATAATGCCTGTTTAAACATTTACATCCACTAGTTGTCTGCACCAAGTAGTGGACCGACCGTCTGACAGACATCGCCATCTCTAGAGCCAGGCTAAAAATAACTGGGACGCCAAAAGAAGAAATTAATGTCAAAACATCACATCTGAAGCTGCTCTCGGTTAACCTTTCGCAGTTGTGAAACTGTTGTTTTTCTCTGCAACACATTTTGGCATTTTGCTGCGAGCCGCCCCCTCAGCCAGTCAAATGTCTGAGGTCAAGCATATAATTTCAGAAGTCGGACGCCGCCTGCCACTTTGTACAATCATTTGGCATTTACTGCGAGCGCCAGTGAATAAACACAGGTGTACTGTGTGTGGGTGTCGCTGTAGCCTAAATGCAACTGTCCCCTGATGAGAGCAATTTCTGTCACCACAAAGGCTGAATTTATACAGGTGGAGAAAACCTGAGTGTTAGAGACAATGAAGGGACAGTGTTTCACATCCTGGAGTGTGGGAAGTAATCAGTGCAGAATGGGTGCAATTTCACCCTCAGCTGGGTTTTTGCACATACAGTAAGTGCTTTGTTATTTCTAATTGCTAGATAGTTTGGTTTAAGTAAGACTACACTTGACTCACCAGTGGGGCCTAGACTCAACAGTGATTAGTAACCACTCCTATTTTGGGGCTCAAATCACCTAAAAAACAACAGGAAACAGAGGGTGGCTGATAGAAAGCTGTTTCCACAGCACTCGCACATGTCAAAATGTCAGTAATAGGTTGATTAGGCCCCCACCTTTGTTTTAAGAGTGGTGGAAACCTCTGAGCACACAATAACACAATGGACAGAGAGAGTGACCTGAACGCAACCTGTCCAAACGCACATATAACCATGTTTGTTCCGTGTTGATGTCGTTAGGAAGCTGGTGTAAACTGGAGTAAGAAAAATAATGTCTCTCATTTCAGTCTGTGCCCTCACAGAGCCAGGGGCTCATCAGAGAGGTGCAGTGACTGAGACTGTTTTTTTCTTATTTAAGTTCTTGCAGCCACCTGGCAGGTGGTGGATGAAACAAAGGAAATAACTGCGATCCATATGCTCTTTGAAAACATGTGACCTCAAAATACATGGAGTCCACAATGAGAGGCTTGGATAGAGAAATGTGGCCCATTTGCTTCATTGCAATCCACTGAAAGCTTTCACAACAAAACACATTGGTTGCCACATTATTTCAACAGTGGCAACCAGTCCAACCAACGGTCTGTTAAACACTGTGGAGGACACTGTGGTCCTGTCCACAGTGTCTTTAGAAACTGTGGGTATTCATGTAGATTTACAATTAAAGGCATGATGAACATTTAAAGAGCTGGTAAAAATATATCAAGACTCAGATATTGCCCATCCAAAGCAGAAAAGTAAATTAATGAATGAATAAAAAGGCATTGACTGGTGAACAAAACACCTGATATACAACATATGTGAATTCAGAAAGCAGTAAGCGGTCCGATCACAATCAAACAACTATTAGCCTTTGCCATCCAAAGCTAAAAACACAGTCTACAGTGTAAAACAGACTCTGTATGTCCAAGGCCTTTGGGAATAACAAGGGAAAATAATCACTTTGGCACAAGCTGAATGACTTTCATTTTATTTCAAAATCTACCCATCAAGTCAGTAAAAAAAAAAAGGAGAAGCTGAATTTCACAAACCCAGTCTAGAGCACAGACAACGCTCTGTGCCCACAGTGTCGGTTATTGAAAGGTCAGGTAATAACTGAAACACACACCTGAGGAAATCCCCCAACTGACAGGCATTCAAATGAATACATAAATCAACACCTGTGCCTGTTCGAATCCAGGGGACTGAAGACTGAAAACATTCAGAGTAAATACAGTATCATGTTTTAAACGGTTTTTGAGCATAAGTTGAGCCAAAATGATGAGAAGGTGGTAGGCTTATTTGAAATGCTAAAGGCAGAAAGTCACCAAATTGACCCTAACTGGAGACATACGCTCTCAAAGAATCCTAAATAATCCTTTGGATTAAAAGACTATGCTTTTACTTTCCAGTGGATGCAGAGCAGCAGAGATACAGTCATCTCCGCCCAGCTGGAAAACACAGACTATGATGACCTACATTATTATACAGTGGGCACAGGCTCCAGAGACCTCGAGCAGGCATCTCGACAGGCCGGCTTGCGCCAGCTTCAAGGCACAGGTCTGGAAAAAAAATAAAAAAACAACAGACAAAAGAGTTCCAACCTAGATGCACAGAGGGCTGCATGTTAAAAAACAGTGTCTGCAGATTAACACTCGGTGTTCCTGGAGGGCCCTCCCTCTGTTGCTGCCTTTGATATGTGGCACAACCTGCCACCTCCAGGGGCAAGGCACACACTCAAGGGGAATGTTAAACGGTCCTTCCCTTTGAGATGAAATGTTCAATATGAATCATTGATGACCACCCCCCCCCCCCAAAAAAAATCTGATACCTTCCAGCTAAGATCACCAAGCAGCACAAATGTTACGCTCTCATTAAGAGCACCTCTTCTAATTAAAGGCTAATTCGTGGCAGACTGGTTTAACAGCTTTCGAGGAGGTTGCTGTGTGCTCCTCGCTGGAAACAAGAGTTTGCAGGAGATTTGTTGTTAAAGAAAATGTGCATGTGTGCAGAGTTTAGAGGTCTATATCCTCATTAGTACCTGGAGGTTATGTGTAATTTGTATGTGCAGAAAACTGCCCTAATAGGTGAACCATGCTCAGCTATGCCCATAGGCCTGAACACATTAAGTCAATAGTTTTCTGTTTGCTGACATGTGTCTGGCCTCCTCCCTTCTGCTGGAGCCATGACCTAATGCATCACATCACAGCTGCACCGGAGCACTTTTGGTGCATAAATCTTCAGTAACAGGCAAATAGTGAAGCCTTCATACCGTGCTCTCTGATGTGACGCACGGTCACCGCTCACACAGGCTTTGTGATCTTTAATTTTCCCCTGGATGACTCAAATCTACTCCGCGCGCACCGTGACAGCTGCGTGGCCGCCACTGGCCATCCACTTGACGGGGCGGGCTTTGTGCCGCAGCGTCGGGAGGTGTGACAGAGCACGCTCCCCGATTGGTCAGCGAAGTTTAACAGCCAGCGCGAACGTCCAATCGGAGCAGCTCTGGAAGTGAGGCCGTCCGTCTCGAACATCCGCGCTGTCGTGACATTTCTAGAGATGGATTTTTTTCCTTATATTAAAACTAATGATCACCTACAGATGTGCTTTCGATAGTGTTGATAAGAGCTCACGTTTCAATCCCGTTTAAACACCTGTAAACATCTGGATTCATCGATAAAAAAAAGAAAGAAAAACCTTAGCAAATGAGGACTTTTGCGCCACCGTGGCACAGAACTGCAAATGGCTCAGAAACACGGAATCAGACCTACCCATCCCCCGTTATCCTTTATCCAGCTGTTTAGAGGTCCATTTAAATACTCCGTCATCCACTCCGCGATGTTGTCCACCTGCGATGACATCTCGTCCTTGGCCGCGCACTCAACGCACACGGTGCCCCCGAACTCGAAGAAAGCGATAATCCGGCCCCAGTTCACTCCGTCCCGGAACAGTTCGTCTATCACCTCGGCGAATCTCCTTTGCGCCGTGGTGGAGGTGAGATAGAGCTGCCGCGACATCTCCGTGAAGTCCGGCTGGTATAACCTCTCGAGTTCGTCTCCAGCCTCGCGCAGGACCCTGTGGATGGCGGCGTGGGGGTCGGACTGCGAGAGCCGTCTGCAGAGGTCGGATGGGCTCTCGCTGTCAGGCCCGGTGGTGCTGGCTTCACGGCACCGGCGGACCAAAGTCGGCGGAGGGGCAACTATAGAGCCGTTATTAGCAGCATCTTCATCCCGGACACCGTCAAATTCCCACACGTACCCCCGTTTGGAGAGTTTGTGGCAGATGTACTTTTCCACAATATTGCGATTACTCTCGCTCGCCATCCCGGCTTAATTTCTACAGACAGCGTGTGTCCTAAATAAAATGCATTATGCTCGAATGGTGTGCGCTGTACACTGCTCTGCACAGGCTTGTTCGAAACTCGGTTATAATCAGATGTAGCCCGAGCAATGCAACGAGTAATCCCAGTGAAACGGCAGATAACGCTTCGAGAGTTGGAGAAATTCCTCGATTAAAACTACACAGAAAACGTCTCAAAAGTCAAAATATACAGAGTCCGTGAAAGCAGCAGCAGTCTTCATTTCCCGAATCCTTGGAGGGACACAGGCGACCTTCTCTTTGCATAGAAATCCAATATGCGGAAGAGGTTTGGAGTAGTGTTGATCTATTCCTGTGAACATTACCCAGACGTGAATGTGTTGCAAATGTAAAAAAAACAACAACAAAAAGCAAAAAAAAAAACAAACATGAATGAAGGCCGGAGTTGTTCGCGCCTGAAGGAGCTTTAAACGCCGCCAACTATTTTAGCAGCGTTTACGCACATCCATGCGCAGGACTGTGAGCCAGACAAGGTCGGACTGAGTCGTCTTCAACGATTGCTCCTGATATCCTCCTCGGCAGCACCCTGCCCACCGCCAGTGGGCCGTGCTGGTGAGGTATTCCTGACGTCAGCCAGTAATTCCTTTGGCTGCACTCGGAGACTCCAAGCGCATAAGGAGCTACACTAAAAGAAAAAAAAAAAAAAAAAAACACTAAATGGCCCATATTCTCGCAACTGCGCGTGTAAATCGCCAGTTTTATTAATGAAAATCCAGAATTCACCCAGAAACACAGAAGCAGAGATAATCTTCATTTAGCTGCCTTGCCTACCTTGACATTGTGCAAGAGAAGCTCTGGAGAAGGTTTTGGTTAATTCATGAGCAGCACAGTACCTTTCCTATTCTGATGAAGAGCAGCTTTGATGTGATCCAGCCCCCCCACACCCCCCTCATCTGGTGTGGATGGAGATCCAGTGTTGCAGTACAAAATTCATGTACCTGTGTACAGTCTCCCTGAGTTCTTTGATGCCCTCTCTAGTCTCCTTTAGCATCTCTCATCCCACGTGGATTCTTCTTATTCTCAGACAGGACAAATAAAGCTTCTAAAACCCTGTCTTCTGCGAATCTGAGAGAGCTGCTGCTCTGGAAAGTCCCCTCATGGAAGATTAAAATCTCATCTCATCAAACGGAATACTTCAATCCCCACAACTCTCCACGAACCTTACATCAAACTTCTCATAGATCCAACTCCCTCACACTGAACTTGGACTACATTTTTCAGCAAAGGGCTCCCTGAGTTAGAATATAGCCGGACAGGTCTGCAGCAGGTTCAAAGTTACATATTCAAACCGAGACAAGATCGTATTTTAGGCCACATATCTACAACTGAGGATGAGTTAGATTTGTTTTTCCTCACAGGTATTTATTTAGTTTATCATGTAAGAAAATAAGACAAAGAAACGTTCACTTCTCACATTTTCTTCAATGGCACACAAGGTGAAGGTGTTAAGTTTTTTGGCAGAAAACAAAGTCAAAAGCATGAATGAGAGTGCATTATGACTTCCATGTTCAATCCTTAGAAACTCAATAATTATCTGATGGCGACACCGTTAATTTGGGGAAATGAGTGACTGTTACAGAACTTAAATCTTGACTGGATGTTAAAACATACTGTAAGCATAGGCTTCATTTGCATAGCTTAAAAGGTGTTAAAACAAAACTGCTTTTATACGGGCTACATGTTCTATCAACTGTGTCTTGCTACCTTGAGGAGGGGGGGGGGGATTCTGAAAGCAATAAATGTACAATTATGAAAAGCTCTTGAGTGCAGGACAGTATGCCTTTAACCAATGTCAAATGAGAACATCATCAAACATGAGTCATCCATTCTCACTTTCATATCTTGGATTTCAGTAAGGCTTCTATTTGTCATACAAAGACTGGAAACTGACAAAATACACACACACACACAAAAAAAAAACAGTTGGCATTTTACACTGAAATGTCATATTAAATGAACTGGTAAACCACATGTGGGTTACGCCACATTGTTCTGTGGACAGGTCCATTCTTATAGCATTAGCTTTATCAGTAGTCACTTCTTAAGGCTTAGAATGGGTCCCCACACTGCTGCGTATCTTTTACAAACTAACTCTAACATCAACAGAGCAGCAACATCGAAATGAATCTCAAATAAATGCATTGCATCTACAGAAATTGTCTTAACACATTTTGGCATTCAAATATTGGTGTATTTCAAAAATAATATTCCTATGTTCTGATTTGTACGCTTTGTATTAAAGTACATTCTCCCTGTTTGTGATGGACCAAAAGGAAGACTTGCAAGAGTCAACACTGTACTTCTTCTCCCTCAATATGCAAAACAATAAGAAGGTCATATGGATACGAGACTTTACCCAGGCTTGACAGAAATCAGGAGGGAATCGATAGTGTTATAAAGAGAGTTACATAGTCCCAACTGTGCATGACAGAGTCAAAGCAGGTCAAAATCTGTGGGATCAGGATCACCCTTTCGCATTAGTCCCTCTACTGTTTTGGCCTTTATGTAAAACAAATCTCCAGCGCCCTCACTAGACCTACAGGGACATGACTCGGACCAGCAAGTCTTGCCCTGCCCTGACTTTTACACCACCCTGATAGATTATGGATCCCACTTGGATCTTGAACTGGAGTGGTTGAATATGTGCACAGACACACACAAAACTGCATGTAAAAATGATACGCTTCCTTTCACACATTTAAGGAAAAAAAAAAAAGTATTGAAATTCAAATTAAATGCACAGGTGAAAAGTGAAATCACCTGAGCTGGTGTGTGTGTTTTTTCTCTCCATCTTTTAACTTCATGGCTTCGACCCATAGTACCTGCTTTCCTTTCTCAGTAATATAAACTGGGATGATGAGAAAATAATTTGGTGTATTTGTTCCCGAGACAATAAAATCGAATGGCTTTTCTCTCCCCGGGGGTTGGCTCAGTCACAGCGAACACAAACGCACGCACACACACTCACGCAAAACAATTCACCCAAAGAGTCTTTGCCCCCAAATTTTTGAATATTATTTTCTGGATATTATGTTTTTGCATTAGTAAAATTTAAAAAACATCACACGCTCACTCTCTTTCTTTCGCTCGCTCGCTCTCTGATGTCACTGAACAGTGCTGTTGTATCACATCCTGGTTTGGTTCACACACAGAGCACAAAAACAAAACATCCCACAGCAACAATAAAACGCTGAGGGTCAAAACTGGTTTCAAACACAGAGGTTATTCAGTCAAAAAAGGAAGGTGCTTTGCCTGCAAAGACTTGTGGTACGAAAAAGGAAGAAGAAGGGACTTGTTTAGTGAAAACAGTAAAATTCTTACAAGGTGGACCTAGTGTTGTGATACATGCAACAATATGGCAAAAAGGTGAAAGTTACCATTCTGGTTTTCACTATAGCCCCTGGTGGGAAGGAATCTGAAGCCATATTTGGCACAACTGGTCGGACAGGCTATCTGTTGCTCTTCCCCCCTGAGAGGGGAAAAAAAAACAACACTGTGCGAGTAGAGGCCTGATATCTAACACAAGTGGTTCACAAAGCCTACCTACTTGAAAACCAGGCTGTGGGATGTTTAGTCTGCCCTCATTCCCCTAAAGTAAGGCTGCTCCCACAAAAAGAAGCAGGTGGACACATTAAACCGAAAAGTCACTGGAATGCTCTGAAAGGAGAGTAATGGCTGTGAAGTTAATGGGGGAGTTGCGTCACAGGACAAGCAAAGAGTAAACATCTGGCATTTTCTTTCATCCCATCTGTGAAGTTGATATCAGAAATGCACTCAAAGCTTGGCCTTTTTCCCACCTACGGTTGTGCACTTGTACAGCTTGAGGAGGGGTGGGGATGGGATAGGGTGTAGTGGAAGAAGACAAGGAGAAGGAGGAGGGGCACTGGGCTGTGAAGAAGGCAAGGCTACTGTCACTCTCTCTTGTCAGCTGCTTTTAACTGCTCCCTCTGAATCATGCAGCGGCGCACAATGCTGTCAAAACTCCCCAGGTAGAAGAGGGCGATGGTCCGAAATAACCCCATGGTAACGATCTGTGCAGGAGATGAGCTGAGGTTAGAATGTGAATTGCACAGTATAATAAATGGCTAAGGGGAGCGTTGTGAGGCCAGTGTCCCACCCACTGTCATGCATGTGTCTGTACCTGCTGCAGACCCTCTGTGATAGAGGTGACAGGTGACATTCCACAGGTGAGGGCTGATAACATGTACCCATCGGGTCCCACGGAGCTGTTGAAGTTCCCCTGCTGTTAAAGCAAAGAAGAACAGTGAGGTATATTTACCACAGGCTATGCAGATGTCTTCACAAACATGTACTTAATATTTAAAAGCTGAACAAGAAGCACAGTGGTGGGCGAACTGAATTTCTTACCACTGCATCTCGCACAACAATTTTAGCCACTTGGTCTGGTTGACAAACTCCAGATGTTTCGGAGATTAATTTGGTCTCTAGTGGCTACGAGAGAAAAGAATAGAGGAGGAAAATGTTTTAACAGGGTCAGAGGAATCAAAGTGAAATCCTGTTACTATTGGTTGTGTTCAAGAATTTACCTTTGTTTTGTTTTCCTCAGCCAGTCCTGGAGTGTCAGTGTCAGGGGGGTAAGCCACAGTCACATAGATATTGTACGGCTTTATCTGGGGTATGAAAAATAGCAACAACATGGATTTGAGGCAATCAAGCCAAGTGTGAATGCAGCCTACTGGTATATTGGGAATCCTTATCACAATGTTCATACCACCAATATTCACACCTATATGCTTCAGCAGCAAAGTGCTGGAGATATGTGCTAAATAAATTTAAGCAGATGCAGAGAAAATTTGATGCAGTGTGTTTTTGCGGAAATCAGTTTGGAAATCTGTGCAAAAACGTTCAATTACAAGGAGGTCAAACTCACCTCCATCTGCAGCGACTCTGCCAAGCCACGCAGGGCAAACTTGGATGGAGAGTAGGCAGTGTATCCGAACAGGCCGATCTGGCCCGCTTGGGAGGACACAAACATAATGCGGCCCATTCTTCGCTCCTTCATGGTGGTTATGACAGCTCGTGTGGGGTAAACGCTGCCCAGGTAGTTCACTTCCATCAGTTTCTGTTGGAAATAAATCAAAGGTTACTGTAAGTCACACAGCAGTCACACCATTCCTGGTAAGCATTTAATTCATAAAACAAATTTATCATGTTGGTAAAAAATTTTTTTTTTTCATGTTTTGTTAATCAGTTGACCAATTTTAACATGTCCATAATAATGCTGGAGGTCATTCAGCCTATTACTTTGAATCATAAAGCTTTACAAACATGAATTTCAACTGTAAAAAACAGTAATCTTTTATTCAATGTTCTTTTATTACTGATCAGAATATATTATTGAATTCTGAATATATATATCATGCTTGGGTCTTGGTAAGGCTCTTAAGTGCTTACTTTAAAACGATCCACCTCCACTTCCTCAAACTTTCCAGAAATGGACATTCCAGCACAGTTCACGAGCATATCAACAGGCCCCAGCTTCTCTTGAGCCTACACACAGGAAAAAGCCACTTCAGCACTGAATTATTAAAAGGAGTCTGAGATGTTCCATTACAAAGGAGAGTAACATTACCTGTTTTATCACACTTTCCACCTGACTGTAATCACTGGCTACATCCACTGATATGCAGAGCACCACCTGAATAAGGAAATTGTACATGATCTTTGTAAACTAATGTAAAATGTCAAAAGAAGTTACTCCTCATATGAAGTAGCTACTAAATCCATACCTGTTTGTCATTGATGGCAAATTTCTCCACCTCTTTCTTTGCTTGAAGCAGTTTAGCCTAAAGGAAAAAACACACATGATCTGTTCAAACTTGTGTAAACTCTTGTGAATGTCAAGTTTCACCTTTATACACTTAATTAAAAATCAAATAAAATCTTCAGGACATTTATATGCTCACACTGGTAGACTGTCTGACTCAAAAAAGGCACATTTTGCATGTGATCAGAGCACATCTTTCAACTGACACAAATTCACCTTTAGAATTTGTGTTCGACATCAAACGAGTCTGCTATAACAACAGACAGGTTGTAACTGGGATAGACTTACAACTGACTGAATGCGGTTTGTACTGACCTCATCTCGTGCCACCAAGGTGATGAATGCTCCTTGCCTGTAGCACTCAATTGCAATGCATTTTCCAATCCCACTTGAGCCTCCTGTCACCTGGAATTTCAAAGGGCAAAAATGTCATTAATCAAAGGTCAAACATAGGGTAGCTCACCTGTAGCTCATGTGTGGCGGGTAAACTGAAGATGCAATATTCATAGAGTTTAAAATGTGCAAGTCTGTTCTGTCAAATATGTTGACATGTATGTTGCTTAAGGAAGAATAACTGCACTGAAATTCAGCCTGCTCAATTTTTGCACAAACTGTTACAGAGAATTTCTAGTTCAAGTTGTTATTTTAAAACTTCTAGCTGCTGTAGTCACTAGTACCATAATACACTGAGAGGTGAGAACCATTACGATGACCATCAATTTAGCTCAGTGGGAGCCTCTGTAATGTTGTTTAAGCAAAACCGAACAATATGACTATCACTGTGGTACACTGTGGAGTCGGGATAGAATGCATTAAATAGGTAAAAGCATCAAGTGACTTATATTTCTCTAGGTGTACATTGTAAACTGGTTTACTGAGTAATGTTAAACGTAACGGTGCTTGACCCGTGTGGGCGTGTCACTCCGTGGAACTGACAGTCCGTTATATATTCTAAAAATTAATGCATTTCTTCGGCAAATTTGTTCGTGATTATCGATCATGTCGTTAGTGCTACAGACATACAGAAACTATACTGGGCTAGCAAAGAAGTTAAACCTAGCCGAGCAGCTACAGCAATGAGTGGACATTAGCTAACGTTAACAGCGTAACCAGCGAAGTAACGTTAGCTCTCCACTTACCACGACGTGGGCCCCGTTCAGTTTCAGAGGTTTGGGGCTAATAAGGGGCGATATCATGTATAACAGTAACACAAAGGCAACAATGAAGGCAGCAACGACAAGAAGCATGATGAATGGCAGGAGGAGCCACCAGGAATTGATGAAAATCCAATCCGCGATCGTTGAGCTCAACCCTTCTTCAGAGGACATGGGTGAAATCAGGCAATCGTTAGCTTGTTTGCTAACTAGCAGGCCAGCTTCTAGGGTCCGATAACGGAGCTATGGGGCAGGCGGCGGCCCTGGAAAGGGGGTGGCGTAACGAAGAGTTCAGAGGAGGAGTTACTGGAGGTTTTGGCGACGAGTCAAAGGTGTGTAAAGGTCAGGTTAGAGTACCGTGGTGGACCTTCGCTCCCCGTGACAAAACGCAGTCGGCATAAACCAAAACAAATCGAACTGTGCAATGCTAACGAACGCTCCGCGGCCCCAGCTGGTACTTGTAGTTCTCAGGCAGGAACATTCTCTGGAATCACGACACTGCTCGAGCGCGCATTGACAGCAACTCCCACAATGCAACATTCCGCTTCCTCATTCGTCGTATTCGACGAGTTAGCTAGCCGCACACCTATGCACCCACCCAATCAGCCACCAGGTACGTTAACTTATAAAAAGGACCAGTTTAAATATTAACACATTTAATGGACCTACAACTCAATCCTTGTCAATAACAAAACGTATTTTCTTGACAAAGCTATTACCTTTATTTACACAATGGAAACGAAAAAATAGGAAATTGTGTGAATGGTTGACCTCTTCTCAAAGAAAAGGCTGAAGAGTTGACTATATGTATAGACATTTACACTAAAATAAGATATGTTTCCCAACAAAACTCAAAGGAGACAGCACACCATAGGAGCAGAAGAGTACAGCTGTATACAATCTCTAAGAAAGCGTACATGAAATGTGCAAGTGTTATACATTTCTTAGTTGTAGTGACAAAGCACTCAATATATGAGCAGACCAACATTAAAAAAGAGAATTTTGCGGCTTTTCTGGAAGGCACATGGTGCACACTGCCTCTTATGGCTACATATACTCCATGCTTGGAGATGCATTCCTGTGTTGTCAAGTGTAAAAGATTATCTCTCCACCTGAGCCACTGGTGTCTATCTTCAACACCTCAGTCTTATTTAGCAATGTGACTTCATCTTATTATAAGGCGTAGTTGCAGTTTGCATTAAGGATAATTAGCAAAGCCAGTGAACAGTAATGAAAAAATGTACACTAAGTTGCGAAAAACCCCATGAGCTGAGTGGAAAAGCAATTCAAAGCAACTGAGTCCTTGAAAAATAAAATGGTAAAATAATGCTGGTACGGCACCACTGGTGAGTCACCCTAACAGCCAAGAGCTGAGTTCAAATGACAACCGAGTAACTGAGAAATACAACTGTCATCTGTTTGGAAACTTAATAAACAATCCACAGGGGTTAATGCAGCTCTCATCCTGAGCATCTCTGTCTCAAACTCTGTCCACCACCTTGAGACAAGAATGGAAATATTTCACCAAAAAAAAATTCCGTGAACTCCTGCTGTCTGCAACACTTTCCCAGCCCAAGATGTATATATTCCACAAAGTACATGATACACTATAAAACGCTTGTCCTTTCTTAATACAAAATAGAGAATATGGAGGGGATATTTACGAGTCTAGTGAGAGGCACTGACTAGAAAATAAGGACAATGTGGTCCCGACTTAAAATAAATAAGGCTGACTTCATTTGCACTAATTGTTGTGTAAGTCTTCTACTTGTTTCCCTCAGATGCTTGGGTATTCTGCTCATAAATACCTTTAATTTTTAGTGCAGAAGTCAAACAATCCTCTAAGTTCCCTATATCACATTGATTCTTTTATCAGTTCATGGGAATTCTTTAATCTTCTTTGGACAATTGTGAATATCAAACAAAACTAGGTCTTCCATCTTTGTGTGTGGTTATCAGATTGGCAGAACAGAACAGTAATCTCTCCCACTTATAATAGCCATTCACCAAGTCTGATAAATCGCTAGGATCAGATAGAGAAAGACAGAAAAAAAGGGACAAGGACAATAAAAAGAGACAATCAACTCCTTTGCTTTGGTTTGACTTGGCTCATTCATGCTGCTTAGCCTTCCTGGCCAAAGTCCTCTGTGAATTTTTTCAGTTTCTCCAGATCTTGTTCATTGACTGTTGGCTTTGTGTTGGACTGAGACCTTAGCATGTCAGGCTGAAAAGAGGAAAAAAAAATGCACATTAGAGAGTTGGCTCTGATTTTTTGATATTTATATTAAAATGTATTAATAGTACTTATATATCCTTACCATGCTTACTACAGGCTCCAATAACTTCTCCCCAGGGACCTCCATCCATGTCATTTCAACCGCGTTGGGATCACCAGGAGAGCACGGAGTCAAAAGGTCATCTACAATCATGTTGGGGTCAGTTCTAGATGGACCCCGTACCTTATTTAAATCAAAGACAGAAACAAAAGTAACAGTTAGCTATAAGACATGGTTTACAAGCATAAAAATTGTATATGAAATTGTAATGGTCATACCCGTTTGAAGTGGGTTGCTGACTGGACCTTTCGAACTGGCTGCATTAGAGCGTCTCTGACAATGATACTTATATCTGCTCCCGAGTACCCGTCTGTCTTTTTGCCCAGGGTGACAAAGTCAGATTCAGTGAGGCTGTTTGGGGTTGATCCAAGGTGGAGCTTGAACATGAAGGAACGGGCATGCTCTTCAGGCAGCGGGATGTAGATCCTTTTCTCAAATCTGAGAGAATATTATGGGTGATCAGTCAGCACAGGTGAATGACAACATGATTACAGGAAACTTTTACTGAGTTATAACATTAACCTTCTTCTGATGGCTGAGTCTAGTGTCCATGGGATGTTTGTTGCTCCAAGTACCAGTATTCCTTCATTGTCATTCCCCACACCTGCAAAATATCAAACCCACTGTAAGATACAACTGAAATAAGGGATGCATAATATACAAAAACACGATATTGCAATTATATGGGCGGCAAATACTCGTTTTCACTTTTCCACATTTTTGTTGGGTCTTGTACCACACAAACATGTCCCTTTGTGTCTGGAGAATATCTTTTGTTGGCCGGAGCAATTACGGTGCTAACAATTCACAACAATGTTGTGACAAATTTTACTTTTATCAACTGAAGAAAAACATTGCAGCACCTGCGATTTGGATATTGCACTTGTCCATCTTGCGATTTCGATTTACATTACATTTAATTTTATATTAAAAAATGTGCCCATGCAAGAAATAAGTCTTGGAGAGTTACTGAATACAGCTTACACAGCAACTGATCATATTAAAATCTGCATGTTATAAATCATTAAGGGTCATTCACTGACATAATTTCCTTGGAAAGGAATTTATTGTAATTTTAGCTCAGCTATAAATAGCTATACCACACCTTTAGCAACATTCTTACCAGTGAAGTCATAGCAGGTGTTTTTCCTCACCTGTGCTGTGACGTGTTTGGAGGAGTGACTACAGTCAGCATGTTGTAAAGTTTGATTATATGTGGAGTGCTACAATAGCACTTTCCTGCCTCATGTGACTCGGTTAGTTGGAAGTGAACAGAGAAAGGTACAGAGAGAGAGAGGACATTGATCTGAATGATTTTCCTACATTTGGACTTTATCTGCCTATAACTCAAAAGTTTTAATATTACCTAAAAGCACTTTTTCATCATTAAATCATTGCCACTTTTCTCCTCTGCGCACCTTGAGTTTCTATGGTTACAACTTAGTAAAATCCAGGCTTTGTGACTATAATACTGCCAGTGAAAATGTGGGGACTGAAACTGAAAGGGTTGCTTTACTTGGTGCCTGACCATTCATTTTTTAATCAGACTGACATTTTAGATCCAACGGGTTGTTTTTTTCTGATTGCAGAGTATTTCTGATAAAAACATTCACTGCCATGAAAGACTCATCAGACTCACCCTGCATCTGGACCAGGAACTCTGTCTTGATGCGACGGGCAGCCTCACTCTCATTCTCACTTCTTGAGCCACACAGGGAGTCGATCTCATCGATGAAGATGATGGAAGGCTTGTGCTCCCTTGCAAGGCTAAAAAGATTCTTCACCAACCTGTCAAGGGGTATTGAAGCTTTAACGCAATGAAGAAGGAGAATGTTGTTGGATATGACATATTTCTATGCTTATATGACTCACTTTTCACTTTCTCCCAGCCATTTGGAGACGAGGTCAGATGAGGAGATGGAGAAGAATGTGGAGTTGTTTGCCTCTGTAGCAACGGCTTTAGCCAGATAGGACTTTCCTGTACCTGGAGGACCAAAGAGCAAGATGCCTCTCCATGGAGTTCTCTTTCCTGTCACCCAAGCACAGAGGTAATTCAATTAATATTAGTATAATCAAAACATCTTCACTTGCACTCTGCCTCAACTATAGAACTTAACAACATAGTTGTTGGCTTCCATCATTTAAAGTAGAGAGGTCACCTTACAATTAAACTATAAAAGTTTTCATACCTGTGAAAAGGTGTGGGAATTTTATTGGAAGAATTACAGCTTCTTTCAGAGCCTCCTTGGCTCCCTCTAAACCAGCAACATCATTCCATTTGATATTTGGTTTCTCCATAACGATTGCACCTGGAAAAAGTAACATACTACATTACTGAGGTGTCCACACAATGCCTTGATAATGACATGATTGCATGTAACAAACTCACAATAAACACTAAGTATGCAGAGGGCCAAATAGTCTCAAAAAATTACAAACCTGAGAGTTGATTTTGGAACTTCTTTTTCTCTGGATCATCACCTTCATCGCTTTCATTCCTGTGCCACAAACATCACTTTAGAAATATATTCTGTCAACTACATTTCAGGTAAAAAAAAAGATTATATTTAAATATATTGAGGGAAATGGATTGTTTCTGCAGATATGAAGGATGACATGTAAGCAGACATAACCCACTGCCCCACCCATCAACACACCCTTTGTCATCAGCCTGTGATTCTTTGACAGGCTTAGAAGGAGGAGCTTTCTCTTTCTTTTTTAGGTACTCCTTTAACTTCTCTGCTCTGTCCAAATAT
>OMNW01007807.1:20870-40425 GCA_900303245.1 Selene dorsalis
CTGTTTTGCTTTCTCGCCTTGGGCTTCATCTGTCAGAAATAAGCACAGTTAGAAGTTAGACCAATTTCAGGCTGGAGGATTTGACACTGCCCACCTGCATTTCCTGAAATTGTTAGTACACTCATAAAACAATGGTTTAAAATTTTTGAAGGATTATACATTTAAAAAAAAAAGATAAAATTTTAGGGTTAATTAAGGAAAAGAATGAAGCCCTTTTAAACATATCTATCACAGTCTACAGTGTCATCTGTCACCATATGGACAGGTTATACTCAATACCAATACCCTATTTAATGCCTTACATTTCACAACATGAAGGAAGTACTGAACAGCAGCCTGGTAAAGACGCAGGGCCTCCTCATAGTTCTGAGCTTTATCCTCCTGAGCCGCCTTGCTGGCAAGATCAATGGCTTTCTAAAATAAAACAAAAAAGACAAAGAGCAACATTAGTTACATTGACATCTGTAGACGCTGACATTTACAGAGCAAATAGATGTGTGAGAAGGCCAATAACAGTCTGGCAATTAAACATGACACAAGGTTGTGAATTTAACTAAACAATAGTGACAAAAACCGAATAAGTGACATTTAAATGAATGTCAGCTTTACATTTACCGTAATATATACAGCGTGTGTTCAGTGCTACACCTGTGATGACACTGCACACAGCGAGGTAGGAGCGTCAAGACTTTACTTAGCAGTTTGTTTCGCTTCCTTTTGTCTACCGTACCTGCTAAAAATAACCGCAATGTAATGTGTATCTGTAACACATATCCACGAATATAATGTTAACAATTTCGCTTTCTGATGGACGTAGTCGTTTAGAGATCAAATAAAACCAGCTAGTTAGCATCGCTAATCTCATTAGCGGTGTTAAGGTTGGTCAATAGGACCGCTAACGCCAATATTGTACGGAAAATGCAACACTCGCTTGTACTCGAAAACACTTAATTTAATACCACATACAACTCGTACTGTCAGCTGTTAACGGTGTTTTTTGCTGTTGATAAGTAATATAACGTATGCACGCCTAGTTAAGGCTAGCTAGCTAAGCATGCTAATTAGCAGCTAATGATCAAAACGTTACGGTGTTTCAGATCCTCGGGCGCATTTACACTAAACACCACCCAACAAAACCAGGCCACGCGCTTCGGTTGACAACAACTAAGACGTTTTTTCAGTCCGTTTTTATGTTGTGACAACTTTTTTAGCTTGTTTACGCGTTCTGTCCGGCCCTGAGGTTCGTCTTCAACTTACCTGTAAATTATTGTTGGTAGCCATAAGGCCCGATCACTTAGTCCAATAATCGAAACAGATGACACACCACCGTGAGTAAACAACTTTTAAACAACCCTCTTCAAGCTATAGCCTTAAAAATCGGCTGTTGACTCGGTAATCGATGTTTTTATGAGGTTTGTTTTCGTTCCCCAGAGCGCTCCCGAATAAGATCGAGGAGGAAACTTCCGCATTGAAAAGTCGATACTCGCGTGCACGGAATGTGATGACGTCAAGACGTAGCGTTAGCGTTTCTGGCGCTACGTATGGAGCCAGATCAAGTTTCCAAACTTTGAATTCCTATACTAAATAAACTATAAGTCCTAACTTTAAAGCTAAGGCTCGGTGTTAATACGTGTTACCCTAGTTTTTCAAAACTGAAACACTGACAGAGTTAGACTGAATGAATAATTATCTGTGTTATAGCATTAATAATGTTATCAGACACACGTGACATCTTTTCTCTTAGGTAGCAGTAATGAAGATGCTCAAGCACACTCATGCTCATTTTTACCATCATGGTGAACCATGTCCAGACTTGTAACATAACATAAAATTTTTGTAAGAACCTCTTTATTCACTAGGTACTCCTGTAGTTCTTCCACTCTGTCCAGGTACTGTTTACATCTGTCTCTGATCTTCTGGTTGCCATCTTTACCCTGGGGTTCACCTGGTGGGAAAGAAAACATTTATTTAATTGTGTTCTATTTGTTACTGGATAATGGTGCAATTTAAAATTGGCACATAGTGGAGTAATTTCACTTCTGCATATTAATTGGCCCATCAGGCAATGACAGTGACATGCTGTTGCTGGAGGCTGTTGTAGTTACTGTAGTTGTGATGCTACATGTGACATATGGGATGCATTTTGTTCCCCACCATAATGACTTACGTTTTAATATGTGCAGAAAGTATTTGACAGCATGTTGGTAGGAGCGGATGGCTTCTTCATAGTTTCCAGCCTGGTCCTCCTCTGAGGCTTTCTGTGCAACAGCAATTGCTTTCTGAAAGAGCAGAAAATCTATTAATATTTCAAATATACAATCGCCTGTGTTCCTGTGAATCTCCAGCTAAGTGAGTTCACGTCATCTCAATGTCCCATAAACTGCAAAAATGATAACCAAAGGTAGGCTATATTTTCTCATGAAAACTGGCAGTACTAGTAAATTATTAATAAGTTACATAATAAGTGATGGTCAATTCAGATCTGTACATGAAAACCTTTGATATGACCAAATGATTCACTATCTAAACAGTTGTTGATTATATACCCTCCTTCTATTATAAACTGATTTTGGTTATGAAAAAAAAAGGGTCTGATCTGCAGATTAAACCTTATAACTCACACTAGTAAACAATTTATTGATTTTAGAGGAGGCTCATATCAGTGCAGCACCTGATCAGGTAACCCCTATACTTCAGGTAACCCCTATACTTCGCACAGAGGTAAGATTCAGCATTGAAAGAGAATTACAATGCATATGAGAAATCCCCTATATGTTACAAAGACATTATAAAACAGGTTAGGAGACTTTATAAGTGGTAACAGTCCCGTTCATATGAATGAATCATTTCACAGACTTAAGTTAGCATTCAATAAGTTGACACGAACCACATTGCATAAACACAATAACTACTCTGTTACTGTTTATTACAACAATATTGGTGGTTTACACGAGCACGCGAAAGACTAGGCCTATAAACATCGAGACTGGATCATAATGAAGCATCTACCAAAATGAAACCCGTCGGATTACACACAAATACACTCGGTGAGGTTGTTCCTGTAGGTAATAACACTTGTTCCACTCCACTCCACAGACAAACGAAGCCTTATCCAGCTGGAAGTTAAGTTATTCCACCCCACCTGTAGGTTTGTCGGCTCCATGCGGAGTCCTGGACGAAAAATAAAAACACAACAGATTCAGCCTGTGATCAGCGCCTGTCCTGTTTCGTTTCTCCACCTCAGTAGTCACTGCACAGCCTGTTCCTGTTTGCTTATCAGTGCCTCAGAAATGACACATGCGTTAAAGAAAGCCGTCTGCCCAGTCTGAGGAATGGCAGCGATGCTGGGACGCGGAAAACCTTCCTGCCACTGAGTCATGATGTTGAGGCTGGTTGTTGTTGTGCGAGTTTCTCAGACGACTCAACTTTCTGGGCCCTCCTTGATTACATCATGGACTCATATTTAAGCTGTTTCAGAATTTCATTACGAATTCACTGTTACTGTGAGAATCAGACAGCAGCCTAAACAATACATGACACGCAGAATAAGACAGAACATAGTCATGTTACTTTTCACTGTATACGGAAGCTCTTGTTACTAAAAGCTAAGCGACATTTGAGACCGGCCCTCAGCTGCGCGCGCCGTGCACGAAACTAAAACCCACCTCTCCAATGGCTGGTGTGATGACCGCCTGCTCCACTAGGGGTCGCCACAAGATCATTGTCAAAGGATCAAAGCAATGACAAACACTGGTGGGATACATCACATACTATAATACCAGAAATACGAATGAATATATATATATAAGACACTACTACACAGCATTAATGCAGTAATAAGACATTACTACACAACATTACTGCCTTTTAACATGCATTATGAAAATCTAACATATCCATGCATTATGGCCTGTTCTGGTTTTTGTTGTGCATTTATTTCAAACTGCAAAATACTTCTCATAGTGACTAAGGTATCCATATTTGTCCCTTGTAGAGTGATTGATTGTGGCATTTAAAAACAATATGGACAAATCATGGTTAGACATGTCATACAGTAGGCTAGATTTTGATTCAATGGGTATAAAATTTCTTTAGAATAAAAAAACAAAAAAGAGGGTGAGAGAGACACGTGCTGCTGCTTAGCGCAGAGGGAACAGTGATAGGAGACCTTTGGCCCCGCTCAGTGGATTAAAAGTTGAGCACAGTCTATAGGCAGGCTGACACCTGATAGCTCCAGTGCGACGCGCAGTTTGGTGAGGAAGACGGGAAGCTGGCGTTGTTAGTGTGGAACCATGCGGCGCGAAGAGGGCACACCTTCAGCACTGGTAGTTCAACCTAAAGCTGTGCGCGTTACCCCGCGCAGCCCATTAGGCGCATTTCATGGAGATCTATAGATGACAAGACCTGCACGCTGCGGGTTGCTCTCAGCATCTACGAGGATCTCTACCGCGGAACATGGCGAGAGGGATGAGGGGAGCTCATCTCCTCGCTGGATTTTTGACTTTATTAATAACACTTTTCAGGGACGTAAACGGACAAGGAGCGTTTGATGACTTAACAGGATTTAGTTTAAGTCCTCCGTATTTCAACCTCGCCGAGGGATCCACTATCTCTGCCACAGCAACTTGCGGCCAGGATGAAGTTGGGACACAGAGAAGTGATTTATACTGTAAGCTTGTCGGAGGACCCAACATCGGACATCCGACTCAAAGTATACAGGTAAGAAGTAGAAGTTGGAGCTTGATGTGATTCCAGTGCAGCTTTTTTGTCCCATGCATAAAAGTAGAACAACAGCACTATAAAAGGCTAATTACAGTGTAATCTACTGCACACAACAGGAAGTTGCAATGGTCTACATTGTATAGTCTGAAACTGAGGTATAACTGAGGTTAATTAGTAACAGGGTCATCTCTAAATGTGTCCTGTCTCTATAAAAACAAAATGACTCTTTGAGTCCCAAGTTTTCCAGAGGAAATGCTCTTTCAACACTGGTCCAGTCCCATGAGTTCCTCTCATGTGGGCTATGGAGTTTGACAATGCAAACAACAAATGTCCATGCTTTTCTTCTTTTCCACCCAAATGTCTTGCAGTGTTTTTCATATTTTGCAGTATATTCATGTTCTTGCAAGCATCTCACTCCACAATTAAACGTGCATTTAGTTTGCTGCAATTTATTTGGAGGTGTGTGTTTCTTAATGCCGACTACTTGACACTATTTGCAGTTCTGTGATTACTGCAATGCTGTTGATCCCAACAAAGCCCACCCTGTGACCAACGCCATCGATGGGACCGAGCGGTGGTGGCAGAGCCCTCCTCTCTCCAGGGGGCTGGTGTACAATGAAGTGAATGTGACCCTGAACCTTGGGCAGGTGAGATTATCATACCTTCCTCTGCTATGAACAGCTGTTTACCTGCTGCTACCTGCACTGTGTATAATGATTGCTCTGTGGTGACAGTTAAATGCAGCACCTGGATGTTCCCGAGGCGAGGGATGGAAAGTACGTTCTTGTTCTGCTGCAATGAGATGAGTCAATTATGTGGTGTAGTGTGGGCACCAATTTTTTTTTTTAATACATTTTGGTGTATTATTCTTTTCCGGGGCTGTGTTTTTGCTGCTGCTTATTTCTTTTGGATCATGCTATGAAAAAAAAAAGTAGTTTGACTCATGGTGTTACATTCACAAACATCCCAGAGGTGTTACATGATTATGTTTTCAGTTTGAGCTTCATCACCTCGGCCAGCAGTGATCATGTGAATAATGTCCTGCAGTTGGTTGCTTGCCAGGAATCGGATTCACGCCCCTCTGGCTGGTGAATATGCTTCCATCATGACCCGTGTCTCTGGCAGGAGTTTGGCTCGCGGCCCATAAAACTGTACCTCACGCTCAATTATCCACTGTGAGGAAAGAGAGGAATTCTTGTCTCAGGATTAGGGATCAGAGGGATGTAAAATCTGATTCGAGGAGTGCAGGTGGAGGCCTGGACCTCTTATGCCAGGAGCGTTTTGACTAGTTTTGGAGTAGACTTCAAAACAAAGGCAACAAAAAGAGCCCCCTCTCCACTTGTGTTGCATCTCTGTCGGACAATGGGTGTTGGCTCTTCTTTCTCTGTTTTTAGACAGACTGAGCTGACCAAAGATCCTACATGGCTAAATATAGTCCACGCTCACAAGAGGATGGACGCATGCGGGGCATTTAGGGATGTCTGACTTTAATACGTGGTAATGCTCAGTTTATTTGGGAGCAGGGAAAACAGCATTATTGTATTATGGTGTGCTAAAAAGAGCGTGGCTTGATCTGTGGCTGTGACTACCAACCACACAATCCCTAACCCACCCCCCACCTAAAACACATACACACACCTGTCACACACATTTTTCTTTTGATGGCATCTGATGCGACCACCAAGACTGTAAACAATGCTCACCTGCCACAATGGTATTTTAAGCCATAAGGATGTATTAGCACTGAAATGAACCTATTCTGTGAAGAAAGATGGGTCTACATCAGGAACAGAAGAACAGACAGCTTTGTGGGGGACAGATGTGATTTATTTATTAATGAGAACTTCTATGAGCAGCTTTCTTTCTTGTGGTGTATCAAACAAGCACACTCAGCATTCTCAATAGATTTTGCAACTTCTCCTGCACAAGCCAATGCCATGTAAATGAAAAATTATTTATAATTTGAGTTTGAAAGGTGTTTTTTCTGATTCTTGAGTAGAAGTAAGTGTTGTATTTTCCTACAAGATTGCTTTATTGCCCTCCTCCACCCTACGAAGGCAACCTGACGCATTATCCACAGCAGGTCTAGAGCTGTCAGGTTTGTTTGACTGTCACATGTGAAGCTTTGATAGCTTTGTAGGCTTTTCTTTTCTTTTTCAAATCTACAGGATAAATAGTGTGTTCAATGAAATATGTGGGTTAGACTTCGTTGAATGGGTTCTGTGGTTTCTTTCAAGACTAATGCAGGTGGCTGTTCCCCTGTTGTCTATATAGCTCTTAGTAGATATATTAGATAATGGCACAGTTGATGTTTATGTTAAAATGTTGAAGTTCAAAGAGAGGGCCTTTATTGACAGATCTGAGGTTTTGAGTTTTCTGTAAGGTGGATTGTTTGATGCGGTGTCTGCTTCCGTTTAAAATAAACTAATCTGGCTAAACCGGAACTAAACGTTTTGTCTAAATGCTTCTGGTCCACCACTTTGGTCCAGACTGAACCAACTGATGGATTGCCATGAAATTTTGCACAGACATGATCCCTAAATCATACTGACTTGGTTCAGCCCCTACCCTTAATATGAGGTTGACATTTTTGAGTTTCTTGACAGTTATTGGGGTGATGCGTTATAAATGTCCTGCTCATAATGAATTGAAATAACTTTGGTGATCTGCTGCCTTTAAATTATCACCACCATCAGGTCAAAAGTTTAAGGTTTAAACTTTGTCAAATACTTTGATTCATGGCTGGAGAGAATGAATTTCGCACCAGCCACATTTTTGTGTTGTATCATGTTGCAGGCGTTCACATGTACACTAAGATGGTAGCAGAACACTTGCTAAACATCAGCATGTCTGAATTGTCACTGTGAGTCTGCTAGCTTGTTGATTGAAGCATTTTAACCAAAGCACTGCTGTGGTTAAGTACAGCCTCATCGAGCCCCTAGCAGGGTTGTAGACTCTTGGTATTGTTTTCATTCAAGCAGTCTATCTTCAAATCTCAGTGCCACTTTCATCAACCAGTCCTGCAGCCAAGTTCTTCTTGGGACATGATTACTACTTTCTATTTTGCTTCCAACTCAACCGTCTCTGTCTCACAATAAGAGCAGGCCTGCTACTCCCTGTTTTTGTGACTTCTTGGCTTTTGACCTTTGAACCGTGATGAAGTGATCTTCAGCTGGCTCCTGTGTGACAGATAAGGCTTGTTAACTTTTAGATTCATTTGCCGAAAACAAATTTGATTAAAGTGGATATTTATCAGACCTAGATCATAACTCCACCACTACAGCTTCTGCATTGTATATCACTTGAAGCCAAATGCATTCACAAGTCGAAATCCAGTCAAGCACTTGTCCTTGCCAGTATAAACTTATACCACATACTGTATGTCTCCACTAAAATACTAGATACTTTTCCAGGAACCTTGGCCCTGGTTAAACTATTTGCAGGACACAGTAGGCAAGCCATTGTTCTGGTAAACATTTACACCATGTATCAGACTGCCAGTCAGTTCTTTTTTCTGGGGAATGTATTTTAGGAGCCCTGACCACATGTGCTTATCTGCCTGAGTGAGCTCAGAGTAGAGCATGTGAGGCGAACATGCCAGGGCTTACTGTTGTCTGTCTCCCATCTGATGAGTCTGAGCTGCTTCTGGTTGGTGGGCGTCAGGCAGTGGGTGAACATTGGTCATTACTGGTTTAAATGAAGTTTGTGGACTGATGTTCAGTGAATCAGTGGCATTTTTTCTGCAAAGGTTAAGGCTGTGGATTATTACTGTGGGTGACAGGTGTGTGCTGTGTTGATGATGGAGCTTTGTGCTGTGGTTTGGTGGCTTTAAATGGACTCTGACTGCAGAACATCTTGTTGTTTATCTATGATTTATGGGCTTATTTTCTCAGCGGGCTATGATGTTTTTCAAACACCATGAATAATGTCATTAAGCGCAATATTGTGCACTTTGAATACGAAAAGCTAAAAAAGATCTGGTACAAGTTAGTGCAATGGCTTTGGACCTGCTCCGAGTTTTGCAATAGCTTATAGACAAAGCTTCGAAGAACTCAATTTTATAGACATTCCCCTGGAGCCTAATCCCCCCTCTTAGGGGTCCACCTCCCACTGAATTTGGTTTGAATGTTTTATTTGCAGCCGTTGGCCCCTTTTGTGATAGAATCCTTCTAGGCACTATTGTGTGACATCCTTTCTGTGCTCTCACACTCTCACAAAGGTCTATTTCTTTTTGAGCCTTGCTGAAAGTGACCTGGTCCTCCCTTTTCATTGGTTAAAGGGACAGAAATGGAGAGGTGGTGTAATTTGGTGGTGAGAAAATACCCAAACAAAAAACGCACACACAAACACACATCTTGACTGAAAACATCCCACTTTCCTCTGACATTAGCCTTCTTACTGAATAGACATTCATCAAGAAGTTTGCATGCATCCATGGATGCTGCATAGATTCAGTGGACATGGCGTATTGTATAATACTAATTGAGGTATCATGATCTAAAACCCCTATCTAGTTATGCAAATATGGTTTCTATTAAAGATTTGCTCGTACAATGCAGATGGCACTGTCTGGCCCTAGAGACAAAATTGGCTGTCAAACATGTCGCTATTGCTGTGGTGACGATGGAGGTGATGTAAGTGCCTGTCTTTAGCTGGGCTGCCTGAGGTGTCAAGCCAACCCTGCAGATATTTACTACTCTGCTAACAGCTATATGCTAGTTAGCAGTAGGTCTGTGGCTTGGCAAGCGCATGTCCTCCTAAATCTGGAGCTCCAATGTGGAAAAGCTTGTGGGGGTTAACATGGGATCTATTCACCTTTTCAAGGCCATTGTCATAAATTCATACGTGGAAATACTAATTAGTTGTCACATGTTTACTGACGCAGGCATTGATGCAATGGGACGTGTTAGAGAGCAGGGGTTTTCCTTGACCAGTGTGATGGGGCTGCTTCACCAATGGCAAGTTCATCCATCAGCCCTCTTTCCACTGAGGTGAAGTAGATATGGGAACAAATGGAATAAGGTTAATATTGCAGTATTACAAAAATTTATACTATAATAAATGACATTTTTTCACCAAAGTCTTGCAAATCTTGCAGTCAGTTGCAATGAAGATTCATCATTTATTTCAGGGACAGGATTGCAATGACCCAAACTTGGAAAATTAAAATAGAAAGATACTGAATTTCTCACTTGTTTAAAATTCAAGGCTTTATTAAGATCATAATAAACTTAAATGCACTGATTCAAAAATGTTCAGCTTTAACTGACCAAGTCTATCTTCAAGTTTCTTTGTAATGGCTTGAGTTTGACATTTCCTGGATGCGAACATACTGTGGTCAATGCAGAAAACTCTCAAGCAGCTGCACCTCAGGCTTTTACAATGAGAATATTGCATTGTGAACAAGTGGTAACTTGCATATACTCTATGTTTTCTGGTACAACTACAATTCCCCTGTGACTTTTAGCCAACTGTTCGTTGTTACCATATAACTAATTCTGTCATGGAGACAGAGGAAAATACACCAGACTACCCCGCTCCCCTTCCACTGCCCACCTGTTGCACACAGACAAGCAGTTGTACATTGCATTGTTACAAACTGGAGGGCAACTGTTCCACCCCACTGGGCTGCAGCATGCTTTGTCTGACAGGCCTGATCTACTCCAACAGAAGGTGATGCCTCCTTTCCTTTGAATTGTGTTTTTCTGATCTCAAATCAGACTCTCAAGAGCTCAGATGGCGTCTATCTGTCAGGATTCTGATCTCTCTGTAGATGTAGCCCTCTTGATTCTGCAGTGCCCTTTAGTTGGAATTTGGGATAAGGACATTGTGTGATTTGTTTGTTGGCTGCACTTTCTGAAAATGAAAGAGATATGAGATTTGATTAATTAGGCACTTACTACACACACACCACATGGCACCATGCAGTACCTGCTATTTAATTCTATACAATGAAATTAGAATGTCAAAAGTGTGGATTAAGACACAAAGGAACATTAATTGTTGCAGACATTATGATTTATGATTGAGAAGGCTGTGAGAAATTCCTAACCAGTTCACTTTACAGTACACTTCATTTAATCAACACAAAGAGATTATAATTGAAGAGATCCACGTGGCAGGCATGGCAATGAAAGTAGCTGGCAAAGGGTCACGCAATCAGCGCTTTTTTCAGATCTGAGTGTGAAACACTGCACTACATTACCTGAAGTGCAGGCATGTGTGAAGTTAGAGAGTAGGACTTGTGTGCGTAGAGGCAGCAGTGCTGCTGTAGTTGACATGATGGGTGCCTATTTATTATGCTTGAGCTGTCACAGACAAACTAGGAATTAACTTTCAGAGGTCAATAATCTAAATTGCATACACTAAATACACACACACAAACAAACTGGGCATGAAATGTCAGCAGATTTAGGAGTGGCGTGACTATGTTTGTCAAAATAAATTTACAAGTCATACAAGTGTATTGAGAAAGGGGCAAACATGTTAATATGTTGCTGTTAAAATAGTGTTTGGTCATCAGGGACAGAGCTGGCTCTCTTGGCTTGTTGTGTTAATTAGAAGGTTGGAGGAGATCTGGATACTTTATGCCTTGTATATGTGACACTACTGTAGGGGGCCAAGGTCAGGAATTTGAGAAGGAGGTAGAAGGCAGAGAGGGTAAGTGTCAAACAGCCCATACCTGTCACAGCTCAACCCCTGACCTTTTTGACACCCACCCACAGCCTGCTACACTAAACCTTCTGGCATGACACTCTTGTCTAAACCTTGAGGCTGCAGAGGCAGGGAGGGGCAGATGGCTCTGCTCAGGTGTTATTCCAAATGTTTTTGCCACAAGCTTGTCAATCTGTTTCATGTCTTTCTACACCACTGGGATCATCCACTGCTGTGCTTAGCATGCCATCACGATATTTCATGCTCCCTCCAAACAATACGTAGGTGCTGGACATATTTCAAGAGTGTGTGTTTAGACTGGCAGGACACAGTTGGAGAGACAGGCCTGAAATTAAGCAAAGCCATGCCAGGACAGGCCTTTTCTTCCAAGATCATGCTGTCTGTTTCTGACTGGGTTTGTTTCCAGCGGTTTCACTTAGAGACTGGTGTTAAGACAGTATTAGATACCATAGTGAATGACATATTCAGCCAAGACCAGAGATGTTGACTTAAGTTGGGCGAGCAATGTTCCCCCTTTGATTTTTTCCGCAGGGGTAGAGTTTTGCGTGCATGCACAACCTTGGGACCCATATTTAGGAGTGAGTGGACATAAGAAGTGATTGGATTGTCTATATCAATCCTTACAACGTACAACTTGTAATTATATTATCTTTCATATGGAAGAATAAATCAAACAATAGTTAAGCTAATGTAAATGTGTCAGTCACCCACCCTGACTGTCATGTTTAGAGTCAAAGCAGAAACAGTGTAGGACTTTGTTATTCTTGGGAAACTGTAGAGACCGTCTTGTCATTACCATCTTTATCTGTATCCATGACAAGTGGCAGAGAAGATTTTCACTGCTGTGCATTGTTGTCAGTGACAGGTCCCTGAAAGTGGTGGCACGCTCTGCTTCGAGGGCATTAGGAGGGAAGGGGAATCTGGCGCTATGTTTGGAATCTGAGATGGGTCGGCATGCCAGCCAGCACGTCTCTAGCCACCCCTACCCTTTTTACCCTCCCTCCCGCTTGCTTTCCCTGGACCTCTCTGAACGTCATCACAGCCCATGTGAACCAGACTTCCTCCAGGTCCTCAGCAGAGCCAGCATATTGATAGTAAGCAGCTCTGCAGCAAAATCCGGGCTTCTGTTTTTAGCAGGACAAGAGCCTACGTCTTGTTTGTGTATGCCATTAATCTTTTTTTGTTCTTTGAGCATCCTGTTCCGTTTGGGTGGATTTCTTCTCTGATTAATTTCAAGACACACCCCATTCAGGGATGAGGTCAGGAGGAGGCGTTCTGAGCTGTTCTATTTACTTGCAAACTGAAGGTTTTCTCAGTGGTAACGGTAACAGTGATTAAAAGACAGACAGACAATTGCTTATTTGCAACTTAATGATTTTGCTGTTGCCTATAAGAGCTTGTTGACAATCTTTAGAGAGCAAGGCCAGACAGTTCCCCAGCTGACCTCTGATCTCTCTCACAATTCATCAACCCAGTAACTACTCGAACTTGAGGCCATTACCTCTCAGTGATGGGGGGGAGGGCACAATCCATCAAGATAATTGTGATCCTTTTTGACATAGTCCACAGCAAAGCCTTTACCATGTGCTGCTTTGCTTTGATATGGTAGCACAGCTCCCTGCCTTCTGTAAAGAGAGACTGAAAGCTGAATGTTTCAAATGCCCGTGGAGGTTTTCATCAAGCTGCTGAGGGATGCTAGACGAGTGTAGGCCTGCCTTCACCCCATCCTTGTCAAAGAGAAGACAGATTACAGAAATGTTATTTAAATAGCACACAATCATTAACCTACAGTTTCCATGAAGTGCTTAAATCCTGAGGGCAGATATAACAAGTTTAGCAAATATGCCCACAGCACCATGTATTTGAAACATGTCAGTTGCTGTTTTTGGATCCATACCAACACTGATATTGCACAAAGATAAAACTGTTTCAACCCCATAAAAACAAGGCAGGGCGTGGTGGTCAGGTGTAGACAAGGCCTTTTGTTGACACTGTAGGTGTCACGTGTAGCTGGGTGTCACAGGGTTTAAATTCCAAGCCACACCAAGTCCTTGCCAAACCACGACTATCTTTGACTATCACAAATTACCTTTCTATTGTTCAACTTTCAATCAAGCTGAAGTCACCCGCTTTTCAGGCTTGATGAGGATGTTGATGAACTGCAAAGAAAATGGACTATGTGGACTGAGTGTCATGACGCTGACAGAAAGCTCAGTGTTGGCAGAAGCAATCATTGCATCATTTTCTGCCCTTGTACGGCCTGTATATTCTGATGGAAGGTGGTGATAGAAAGTTCAGAGAACAGACGTGGATCATGTGGGCTTAGCTGATGTCTTTTCACTAACCTGGCTGCACCTGCACCGCTTTTATTGCTTACAAATGTTGGTCAATTGTTTGTGCTTTGCTGTACGGCCACACAGATGCTGCTGAAGTTAAGCTGCAAGAATAGTAAAGCAAAAACAGGAAGCCTTCATCTTGATCCAGTGCACTCCCACATTTAAGCCATCAGTTCTGTGACGAGCATTTGCAGAAATGCATCCATGCTGACTTTGTGCCCTGGCTCTCACAAGAAAGGAAATAAGAGTATTGTCAGACTTCCCGGCCAAGACTGGGGCCTTACTTGAGAGAGCAAGTAGAGCACAGGAAACTACAACATTTTGCCAAAATCCGCTCAAAGCTCTGACTGCCTGTTGTTGCCTGCTCTTTGTGTTCTGCTTTTTTAGCTCTTCCATGTGGCGTACATCCTCATCAAGTTTGCCAATTCGCCTCGTCCTGACCTGTGGGTGCTAGAGCGCTCTGTGGACAACGGGAGAACCTTCACCCCCTGGCAATATTTCGCACGTAAGTGGTATTTTTATTTAGAAATACTTAAGTTTTTAGGGTATTCCAAAAACAGAGCATTACAACACTTGCTGTGTGTTTCCTTATTTCTTGTGCTATGAACCACATTTAATTTAATGATTGACTAAATTACCCTCGGGGAATGTCTTTCAAATTATAGGCAAGTACCTTTCATGTATTACCTCTCAGTCCTCCAGATGTTAGATATTTGATAGCAATGCTTATTAACCAGGAATGTACATTTGTATTCTAGTATAAAATATAAATATGTAAAGTTTTCTTGTCATTAAATGTTTGCTGTTCTCTGTGGTTGACTGTCAAAGACAGTAGTGATTTAACTAATCCACAGAGGTGTGTCTATAATGACCACATTGAGGATACAAACAGATTTTTAGGAAACACTTTCCTTCAGAAACCCAATTGCTAATGCGTCGATGGACCAATTAGCAAATCCCCCCCAAAATCACAAAAACACAGGATTAACAAGACAGTATATATGCTTTTGTTGAAACCAGCACATCCCAAAATCGGCCTTTTTTTCATGGCAGACATTCTAACTACCTGCACAGGTGTAAGTAATAACATTAACGACTCAGATCCCTCCATGTGTCCCATTAAACTATGCCAGCCATTCAGAATGTGCAGCATCAGGAACTGGAACTGGCACGGATAAATGGAATGCAGCCATTATTATTGTTATTAATTACACCTGTGCGTTTCCTGCTATGACATGTTGAAATGTCCGCTGTGAAAAAGGCTCATCGGGAAGATGGATTATAATTAGTTTCCTGCTGCACTGATCAACCTGCCTGCATGTTTTTGTCTGACATTTTTTGGCATAAACACCACCCTTGTTGGAACCGGTAGTCCTCATGAAGACAATCGTCAATCGTCATTTCCGAGGTCCTGGTTAAGGTTAGGCCTGGGCTGTCCACGATGAATGGAAGTCGGTGCAATGTGCTAATGAGGGTAGATGTGCAAAGGACTGAATGAACTCAGGAAAAATGTCTGGATTATGTCTTCAGTTTGGGTAGATGTTGTGTCAAGTTTTAACATGCAGCCACTTGGCCCGTAATATTATACGACATCCAAATGACCTGAACTAAATATCTGAGTACATCCTCTGAATTAGCTTGTACACCATCCTGGAGCCAGACCTGGGAGGGGCGCTGACTGGTCCTCAATTAAGAGCCTCCTCCCTGGGAGCCTACCACCTTTAGGGACAGGGTTGGAGTGTGATGCAAGCCGGCAGATCTGATTGGAGACCTAGGCATGCTGCTCCTGTTTTCATTGACTTTAGGTACATGGAATGTGACCTCTCTGGTGAGGAAGGTGCCAGACTTGATGTGGGAGAAATATGGATTAGCTTTACTGTAGTTTGGCTGACATCCATCCCAATACTGTCTCTGGAACCAAAATCCTGGAGAAGGGCTGAACTCTTTGTAATTGGAGTTGCCCAGTGACAGCTGGTATGACTGGAGCTTTGTGCTAGCTATGGATTAGCTACAACAAACATGTTTGAACATAACGTGATTCATAAGTGGACTGGTGCCAGCAAGCCTTTGCCCTTACACGATATATTCCATGATATAGCTGTGACTCATAAGATTTACATTCCCAGAGCTTCTCCTTTCCCCTTTTCTTCTTCTTCCTCCCTCTTTAACAACTCTCTTGAATTCATTCACCAACTTTTATATTTCCTTTTGAAGGATTAGTTTCACAAATAACTAAATAATTGGCCTCCAATAATTTTCACCCCTGGTCCAATAAATAGAAACGCGTTAAGAAACCTCTTAGATGCAAATGATAAACATATTCTCCCATTTAAATTCACCTTTATCAATTTTTTAATGTTTATTAATTCAAGACTCTTTGGCAGATAAATGTTAATATTTCAGAACACTAGACAATAACTTGAGTTGTCAGCGCTTAATCAACTATACATCGGTGTAAAGGTGATATTGAGAAGGAAAAGAGAGTAACTTTACAGAAGTCATGTATCTGATGTTGTCAATACTTTAATAAGAATGGAAATGCGATGAAAGATATCTGCATGTTTTTTTGTTTTTTGGCAGATTCAAAGCATGAGTGTATTGAAAGGTTTGGAAAGCAGCCCAATGCTCGTGTATTGAATGATGATGACCAGCTGTGCACCACAGAGTACTCACGGGTTGTGCCTCTGGAGAATGGAGAGGTAAAAATATCACTTCAAATTATTCAGAAAACCAAACTGTATTTTTTTGTTTTATGAGTAGAAAAAAACCTCCAAGTGAAATGAATGCTATTTTGTCCAGATTGTGGTGTCTCTGATCAATGGTCGGCCGGGGTCCAGAAACTTCACGTACTCACCAGTGCTGCGAGATTTCACAAAGGCCACCAACATCCGCCTACACTTCCTCCGCACCAACACCCTGCTGGGGCACCTTATCTCCAAGGCCCAGAGAGACCCCACCGTCACGCGCAGGGTGAGACACTTAATGTACAACCTCACAAAAAGGTGCCATGCTGACAGACTCTTGTTTCCATTTGGGCAAGCCAAATTTACAGCTCTATGCCATCCTTCCAGCTTCCTTTTTGCTGACACAAACATTGGCCTACTCTACCGCTCACACATTCAGCCTCGTCGAGGCCTAGTGCCAGATCTGTCTGTCCAGTCATCATTGTAATTCCTTTGACAGAGATTGCCAAGACTGGTTGGGACAGCTCCCAAAGGTTGCAGGTGCAGAATATGGCATCTCTCCTAAAAGCAGGAAAATATGTTAATAAAAACCGTCAGTGTCTGAGTGATGAAGCTACAGCCTATGTTTATGTTCGGGTAGCAGCTTAAGATATCCTGTATCATAGCTTTAGTGAGACTGCTCTCTCTTGCAGACTTAATTCCACAAATATGTCCCCAGGGTTCATGTCAGAAGCAGCATTTTGAAACCAGCTGAAAATAAATCAGTAATGTGATTTCAGCTGCTGATCTTATCTTATCCTTTTTATGATGCACTGATTCACCTCACAGAGTTAACCGGAGCTCACAGGTTATGGCTTAAGTTTGTACAACATACATGAGTCACTCATGCTGCCAAGCAAAAGTGAGACTTTAGCTCTGGTTTGGGTGATGTTACTGATTTTTTGGTAACACTATTGTTACACTGTGGTACTGATAACATATTCTTTATTCGTTGACAGTATTACTACAGTATCAAAGACATCAGCATTGGTGGACGTTGTGTTTGTCATGGGCATGCACAGGCATGTGGTGGGAGGCATAATGCAGACACAGACAGTCCAGGGAGGTAAGAAAAACTATTCATCTTTCATAGCTTATTATTGTAATATTAGTCTACGCTCTTCATATCAGACTTTGTATGAACTAAAATGCAAACAAAGCCTTGTGTAAGCAGTTTTAATTGTTCTTTTCAGTCATTTTCCTGAGCATTTCAAAACTTGGCTTTAAAGTATGACTTCATTCAGTAAATCCATTTCATTTGTCTATTCATTAACAGAGTTAACGTCTTCCTGAACAGTGGGCTCCACTGTTTGTAGCAGTGTAGTGAGATGGGACAAAGCCCACACAGATGTTACCAAGAGTGATGGCAAATTGTCTCTGAGGAATCACAGTTACCTCATGTTTGTGCATTGACATCATCATTGTAAAAAGGCAGCAGTTTTGTACTTGCTGTGTGTGTCAAGATGAAGATAAAGTGATTCAGTAACCAACAGGATTCATGACTCAAAGCTGCTCTGAACCAATATTTTTATGGTCTTACAAGCACGACTCAACTTTACAGGGCCATTTAACGCTTTCAGCTCATGGTTTTGGTTTTATAGCCCTAAGCGTTGCTATAGTGTTAGTATTATAGTGTTCAGTGTAGTTTCTGGACACTGCAAAAAGTTGATTTCAGCAAAAAAAGCTCTGAAGTTGTCCCAGCTAGCAAGCAGCTAAAAGGAGATGTGGGATTACAGTGGGTTGAGTTGACTTTAATGTAATGCTAATGTTGGACTGTCTGCTGCATGTGAAATTAGGCAGCTGTTTTCTAATATGTTCATCATTATGACTATCTAAGGTGATATCAATGTTGTGTCATGTTTGAAAAAATCGATCATCATGTTTAAAGAAAGTTCTTGGACTTTGTGCTTCTAATACCATATGCAAATGAGAATCTGAGCTCAGCTAAATCTGTCTTATCTCCTGCCTTTAGACTCCAGTGCGAGTGCCAGCATAACACCTGTGGTGAGTCATGTGATCGCTGCTGCCCAGGCTTTAACCAGAAACCGTGGCGTGCTGCAACTGCCAGTAGCCCAAATGAGTGTCAGCGTAAGTATACAAGTTCAATATTTCATGTGTTTGTCAACAGAACCACACTGTGATATTTCTCAATGCTGCTGGCTCTTTGAATTACGACCCTTCCTCCCAGAATGGACTGAAGTGTCCTCTTGCCTCTGATATTGAAGTCCTGTTGTGGATGCCCTGATATGGTATTGTAGAGAGCCTTAGTGTTGAGTTGAGAGGACATTCCTCATATGGTATGTGTAATGAACAGCACAGTGTACTACTAGCTCCAGGATAACTGCTTTTTGTCTGCATAGCCAGCTAGTCAGCCGGCTAGCCAATCTCGCAACAGTCTACCAAATAGCCCCCCATGCCAGCTTATCGGCGAGCCATCCAGTCAGCCAGCAGACCCTGTCTCAGCTGGAATCTAATTGGTATGGACTGCTGACAGATTTTGGCTTCAAGAATATGACCCTGCTGCAGCAGCCACAAAAAGCAGAGAGAAAGATGAAGAAGACTTGTAATCCAATGAGTGCACACTGCAGTGGAAATTTACCCCTTGCCATTCATAAACATTAATGAGACACAGGGGTGGCATACAGGAAGAGGATGTGCCTTCTTGTTTAGTTTGGGTTTTATAGTTTCTCTTAATACTTTACAACCAGAGGTATAACTCTTTTTTTGGAGGATGAGAAACTTAAGGTGCTTAAAATAAATATAGGGAAGTCCAGGGTAATTTGCCAAGACATATCAAATGATCATGTGTATGTGTGTGTGTGTGTGTGTGTATGTGTTTGCATGTGCATCTCGGGGGTTTCCTGCTCAGCCTGCCAGTGTTTCTCCCATGCATCTGACTGTTATTACGACCCAGAGGTGGAAAAGAGGGGAGCAAGTTTAGACACCTTCGGCAGGTACGACGGAGGAGGAGTGTGCACCAACTGCCAGGTATGAAATGCACATCAAGTCTAAACTGATTCCTGTGTGTGTGTGTGTGTGTGTGTGTGTGTGTGTGTGTGTGTGTGTGTGTGTGTGTGTGTTTGTGAGAGAGAGAGAGAG
>OMNW01007807.1:43369-72434 GCA_900303245.1 Selene dorsalis
TTACTGTAGATTTTTGGTTCAGAAAAAAAGATGTGACATGTTAATTTCGTGAGCTCTAGATGTTCTGGTAAGTGACTTTTGTTACATATTCGGGTTAAGTTTCATTCTCCCTCCAGTCTTTATGCTAACTACCTAAGTGAACTGGTGGCTCAGGTTTTAAACTATAACTTTCTAGTGTTTGACTTAAATTGTGTTGGGGCCTGTTTTGGGTTTTTTTAAATTACATTTTACTTTTAGTTTTTCATATTATTAAAGACCTTTGGTTTTACTTTATTTCAATTTCTCATCACTTTTTCTCATCAAGTTTTACCTCTCCTTTTCAATCAGCATATCCCATACACCCGGCAACCACCAAGTCCCCTGCTGGTCCTATTGTGGGTAAGTTTAGTAAAAAATGTTTTCTCGAGTCTCATACCACACTTAAGCTTGACAGGCACAACCATGTAAAATGTTGTTTTTCCTTTTTTCTTATTCTCTGTGTAGACCCCACATCCTGCCCCCGAGGCTATTTCGGCTCACCCACCTGTCAGCGTGAGTGTGATTAGACCTGATATGTTGTGCTGCTGCACTTGTGTTTACATGGATATCGCATGTTAACTATTTTTATTGCTTCTTGTCATTTGTATTTGCTCTATCAAAAAGTGGTTGACCCTCTATCTTCTTGAAGAGATTGTTTTTTGCCAGTGCACTCACTGATTTTGTTGTCAACTGTGTCATGTGTAGTTAAAGGTGGCCCAGGTTGTTAGACAGGGCTTTAGAGGACCACCAACTGGGTTTTTTGTGAAGAGTTAAATGTTATGAACATGTGGCAGTGGCTAGTTCAGAAAGTGCTTAATATATATAGCCTTAGGCTGTGAATATAATGAATGAGTTAATAGGCTTTATTAAAACTGTCCTGGCAGGATATTATGGGCACATTTATAAAAATCTGGTAAAAATACTGATGGAATATATTGTCACAGCAATTCAGGTGCAGTTATTGAGCATTACAGCCTGATAGTCTTAAATTGTGTTGTCTTTCACTGGGGATTTAAGTTCAAGTGGCCTCTTTTCTCTCATGATAGCATTAGTCAGTTGGGACTGTTCAGTGAGAACTAACCAGTCTATTATTAGTTATGCTTTCCTTACTAAATTCTCTTTTCTGGCTTCCTCCAAGCTGGGAAACTCATTATTAGCAATATGGCATTTTCATTTTTATTTTATAAGCTCTTTGCTTGTGTGTCTTATCACGTATCAGAGAATCTTGATGAACAATGTAAGATTTCTATCTAAGCAATCTAAACTTGATTTGACTTTCATCCTGCGAGCTGACTGAGAAGGAATTTCAGCAGCCTTTGAAAAGCTGATTTTAATGTTTGGAAGCTGCTTGAGGCAAAGAAAACTGGCAGTCTTCCTGGTGGCTGTCTTGTATTAGTGCCAAGTCTATTCACATACCAATGCCAGGCGAGGCTTGGCAAGATGTGGGTACTGTGTGGCCTTACCACACTGTGTGCCACAATATGAGAGTAGTTCAGCTGTGGCAACTGTTTGTGATTCCCTTGTTGTTCAGATGGACCAAAGAAAGTGCCCAAGCCTCAGACTTCAACAGCATTACTGAATTTGTGTTAGTTAGGAGGAATGAATTTGTTTTCCTTTAATAGTTGAAATAAACATTTCTAATGTGTTTGTGCACAGGGTGTATATGTGACTACAGAGGGACAACGTATGGGGTATGTGATACCTCAGGGCGCTGCCTGTGCCGTCAGGGTGTGGAGGGGGAGAGATGTGACCACTGCCAACCTGGATACCACTCCTTCCCAAACTGCCAGGGTGAGACCCACTGACCTTTAACCCCTGACACACACTGTCCAAAGACCTTTATGGCTAATGTTCATATTTGGGGCAGTAGAGTTGCATTAGTTTGTGGAATGAGTACACTGCAATCAGGGCAATTTTAGGGCCTACGACCTGTAACTGATTATTTGGATTTTTAGGAGTAATAGGTATCTTACCATTCAAAATTACAAAAAAATCAGTTAACATGTTTGCTCTGTTTGTCTAGCGTGTCTCTGTGATGGGGCTGGCGCGGCTGACGGTTTCTGCAGTCCCAGTGGTGCGTGTATTTGTCTGCCCAATTATGGGGGCCAGGAGTGTGATGAATGTGCACCAGGCTTCTATGGATACCCAGACTGCGCTGGTAAGTGAGGTCTCATCCCTCTGTACCTCACCAGTGTAATTAGATAGATTAACCAACTGCGTGCATGTGACGTGACCTCTGCTGACCTGAGTGCTGATGGAAAAAATGTTGAGGCTGGTTTCACTGGACTTACTGTGGCCTCTTCTCATGACTCTGTGGAGCAAACATCCTCATTCTCCCACAGTAAAACTCCACGTTGTCATCCGAACTGATTCAGTTAATGTAGCCCACACGACACGACATTTCACAGAGAGCTGAGACAGAAGATATATATGGACCTCTTCCCTCTGTGGGAATTATATTCCCAGGAATAGACAAAAAGATAACTGGAAGGCGCAGAGGAAAGAAGCAGTATTCATTTTATAACTCTTTTCATACATTTTAAGTTCTGACTTGTTTCTTGTCACCAGCCTGCCAATGTTCACCTGAAGGCTCGCATGGCAACACCTGCAACCCGTTGTCGGGTCAGTGCCTGTGTCTGCCAGGGGTGGTGGGTCAGCAGTGTGACCAGTGTGCCTCTGGACTCAGGTTCCCCCACTGCTCAGGTATTGATGTTGGACCATTATGCTCATAAATGCAGTCACTTTTGGACGGAGGCTTAAACAGCCCCTATTAGTTAAAGGAATATTATTTAATGTAGCAGTGCTGTTTGGAAGGAGCATGGAGAGGCCTGTTAGTTTTTAAAGTTGTGTCATGTTTTGTAAAATATTTTTGCCATATTTTCTAGAGCATGACAGAAACTAACCACATAACTTACACATGTTGTTTTTACTTGTCCTTCCAGCCTCCATTACTCAGTGTAATGTAGCAGGAACTGAGGTCAGCAATCCACAAACGGTATGACACTCTATAAACTTTAATTCACACTTCAGTCACAACGCAACCTTGAAGTTTTTCTTAGCCGTGGGAAGAGAAGTGCTTTTAGTCTAAATCCAGCACTTGTCACGTGGGTGTGGGTGTACATAACCCAACAGCCCAATAACTGATAACACAACTGTGCAGCCAAAACTTCAACCACTAAATTTGTAAAAGGAAATGTTTTTCCCCTGAAATGTAAATGTAATTAAAAAAAAGGAAGAGACACTTCCTTCCATTTTGAAGGGGAAGAAAAAAATAACAACATGAAGTGATTCTCAGCTATTTCAGTGTTTCTGGAAGGTCAGTTTTTTCCTTTTCTTTTGGAACAGATTATACATTCAAAAGAAAGAAAGCATAGTGGCCAATTTCCACTCATTCAGAAAACTCGCACTGTTGTACAATATGCAGGCAGTCATGACTGATTTCAATCTGTCTGATAGTAAACAAACATGACTTTGATTTCAGCAGTAGCCACAAGTCTCAACAATCTTCAGTATCCTTATCTGTTGTTTCAGGGCTCGTGCCACTGTCTGCCAAACGTAGAGGGAGCCCTGTGCAGCAGGTGTAAACCTCTCTACTGGAATCTGGCTGCAACCAACCCTCATGGCTGTATAGGTAAGTGCCTTAATTCTGTAAAAGCTGAAGGAAAATAAGATGCAGGAGTAGGAGTACTGATCATTGACTACATTTTGTCCTACGTTATTAAAATCACCTGTAGCAATCTGACAACTTACAGATATGGGTCTTGGCCCCTCTTACCCAGAGGATATGTCAACATACCCCTGTCAACAAGGCCGGATCTGCCTTCTAGCCCTACATGGGAGAGCTGAGTAATAACACATTAATACAGGCAAATTCCTGTTAACTGCTTTCACCGTGGAGCTGCAAGTGAACCTGAGATTCAGACTGTGACAGAGCAGTAATGAGTATCTCATGGCACATTCAAGACATACAATACCTTCTGGACCTTGTCTTTTTCAACAGCGGCAACTCTAAAAACAAACCACCAGTAATGTGCACTATTATCCAGATATTGAGGGGCACCGTTTTAGGCTTTATCTAGATACCTGTCTAATGTTACAGTTATGCTCATGAGCAGGAATGTTATCACTGCCATGCTGCCTGAAGACACAAGGAGAGGGTAGAAAAAAGAGCTTTTAATATCCTAAGAATGTTTCTGGTTGACTGTGGCTGGACATTAAGGGGAAGTTTTTTGGCTGGGATGAAAGGAAGCTGTGGCAGTAAAGCTCCTCTGCTCCTTTGATGTGCAGATCTCAGATGATTGGAGGGTTTTGTGCTGCTGCGTTTCACCCATGAAAGTGACAAAATCCTGTAATCAGAGTCTATTCACCGTAGATCCCCCTTTACTTCTTTGTAACCTCTCTCACCAGAGTGCCAGTGCGATTTGAAAGGGACGCTGAGTGGTGTTGGAGAGTGTGAACAGGTGAGCATTTCAATATGACTTCTGATGACTTTCAGTATGTACATGAATCAAAGTGTTATATCAAAGTAGATAATCACAGAGTTTTGACTGCTTTGCTCAGCCACATTTTAGTGACACTGAATTTTCTCCTGGTTTATCTGTCTAGAAAAGTGGACGGTGTCACTGTAAACCCAATGCATGTGGCCATTCTTGTGACACCTGTAAGGATGGATACTTCATGCTGCAGAAGAAGAATTATTTCGGTTGTCAGGGTAAGATATCCTACTAAACCACATTTCCAGGCTCAAATCCCACTAGTATGTGCCGTGCACTGTTTACTATGGTGTATAATAACACGAGAAAGCTGCAAATTTACATGTTTTAATATGTAAACAAGCAAGTCTTTATCCTCCAGACTCAAGAGGTTTTTAATCAAGTTACTTTAAAAAGCAGCTTAAAGAAGAACTATGCAGGATTTTAATCTTAACTATGCTGCATTTTTACCTTAATTAAACAGCTCCAGAATAATTGTGATGGTTAGATAAATGACTTGTAACTTGATATGAGGGAGAGTGGAGGCTTTCTGCCTCCCACCTAGCATCTTTTGGCTGAAAACCAACCTTTCAAGATCAGTGCCTCATATACACATCAAAACAGTGGAAAAGCGACCAGACTTGCATAGTTCCCTTTTAACACCAGCTGAAAATCTTGTGTTTTCTGAGGTACAATTATGAAGTTTTTACCTTACTGAACTGATGTAGAAGTGTGTCTTATTGCAATCATGATGTTACTGTTGGACGTGGTAATAGGTGCAACAGAGCACGCTTCTGATCACATCCAAACACAAAATTCAACCATGAAGCTGAGTGCTATCAGAGGTCCAACACAATTTGAATAAAATACACTGCTGGCTTTGAGTTGCAGGGCAATGGTCTCATCCATAAGCCTTTACTGGTAAATAATATTTTTTCTCTGCCTCTCTCTCTGCCATAGGTTGTCAGTGTGATGTAGGTGGGGCCATCGGTATGACGTGTAGTGAGATGTCTGGACAGTGTCAGTGTCGGAAGAATATAGTTGGCCGTGAATGCACTGAGTAAGATATGACTTGACGAAATCATAATGACACTTCACATGTAAATCGATGTGGTTATGGTTTTCACTGAGCAGGGGTTTAATTTAGGTTTTCCTCTACCTCGGCAGGCCAGCACCAAACTACTTCTTTCCTTCTTTGCACCAACTGAAGTTTGAGATTGAGGATGGCACCACACCAAATGCCCGGCCTGTACGCTTCGGTTATAACCCTCAAGAGTTTCCAGATTTCAGCTGGAGAGGTTATGCTGTCATGTCCCTGGCACAGGTTGGTATGGTAGGCTATGTTGATGTGATCTATCTGCTACTTCTATAACCTTATGGCTTCCTTTTTCATTGATTTTCTCTTCTAGTCTTTTCTGACACTACGTAATTCTTTTACTTTTACTGATATTCCTGCTTAAAACACACAAGCCTCTCTTAAATCAGGGCTGATATGGGAATGTGGACTAACACTATCTCTCTTCAGCCGGAGGTGATCCTAACGCTTACCCTTGGCTTTCCTGGCCGTTTCCATATTGTATTGTGCTACACCACCCCCCCAAAAAAGGGGAGAAAACGAATCCGAGCAAGGATCTTGGTGGTGGATGAAGCTGGCTTTCAGTCTTGCTGTAATTGTAAGTGAAGGGTTTACCTTCCTCTTCCTTTCTTCACCTTGCTTGCCATCTGTTGATTAACCCGCTCTGTTTGTTTAACGTCTCTACCCGCCAGACATGATTCTTAACCCTTCTGTTAATGTTATACCCCCATCATCTACTCAAACCTGCGCCATCGCAGTCAGCTGTGTGTCATTCTCATCCTTGCAGAGTGAAGTCAGAGTAACAGTGCATGTTGACCCAAAAGAAGGGACGCAGCACTTATTCCGTGTGGTTCTGCGGTTCATTAACCCCAGCGGCACCAGTGTGACCGGTAGCATCAAGGCTATCAATAACAGAGGCACTGCAGGTAAGGCTGCCTCTGACCCTGAATCAGCTTTTACATTTCACCATCATCAAACTGTCAAATCTAACCCATCATGTTAGAAATAAAATAATTTCCTTCATGTCTCACTTACGCTGATAATATCCCACCCAGCCCAGGTATTTTCTGTTGGTCTGGAACGTCAACCGTGACATTTCTACTTGTTTTTTCCAGGGTCAGATCAGAGTAAGGAAGTCATATTCCCTGAGAGTCGCTCCCCATCCTTCCTCACTGTCCCAGGGGAGGGCTTTGCTGAACCCTTCGATTTGACGCCTGGGAAATGGATTATTCATTTGAAGGCAGAGGGGGTGCTGCTGGTGAGTCATTGAAGAAGACAATGATAAAGCTCCTCATTTTTCACTGGAGAAAAATATCACATGTACAATAGACTGAATTTCTGTCACTTACAATTCCCAGGACTATTTAGTACTGCTGCCCAGGGATTACTATGAGGCTCCCCTGCTGCAGGAAAAGGTCACCCAGCCCTGCACGTACCGGCCTACTGCAAACAAGAACACAAAGTAATTCAGACACAGATAAGTTCTGTTTTCACAGCCAGAACATACAAAGATCTACATGAGCTGAGAGTTTCCAAAGGGAAAGCCATCAAAAATAAAGTATAATAATAAAATCTAGCAATATGAGCAATACTTCACTTCATGAACTTTATTTTTTCCACATCAGCCGAAACAGATTGATGTGGAATAATCTCTTGTTGTTATCACTGAATGCAGCTATGCCTGTGTGTCTGTCTCAGCTGTCTGTTGTATAAGCATGTGGCCATGGAAGGCTTCAGCTCTGCGCTGGGCTCACATGGAAGACTCTCCAGCCGCAGCGGGCGCAGGAGGAGGCAGGCTCGTGTGCGGCGTCTCACGCCAGATCACCCTCAGATGGTTGCTCTCAATGGCAGACAGGTGGGGAGCTGTGATCCAAACATCTGCACCGTAGAGAATAACTGACTAATTGGATTAAGCGTTTGGTTTCAGTGTTATAAACATTACCTACACAGATTAAAAAGGTTGTATACAAAGCTATAAAAAAAAACACTGGACAGGTTTCTATCAGCTGTTTTAAAGTGGGGAAGATAAGCAGGTGATTTCTTGTTCCCATCAGGACTCTTGGACTGTGGTTCAGTTAGCAAAGGCTAAATCTGTGTCATCTTTGAAGTTAGCGCTTGACCCTTTGTTTAACCTTTTTCACTTGTATTTATTTTCACATTCATTATCTTAAAACTTACTACAATTTCTAAATTCTGTCATGTCTCCATCAGTCTCAGCTCCATCTCAGTCTTCGTGTGCCTCATTCTGGGCCATATGCGCTTGTCCTGGAGTACGCCAGTGAGGTGGACAATGTCCAGAATGTCAATATACTCATCAGCGGCCAGCAAGGTGGTCAGATCCCAGCCAGAGCTAATATTTACAGTTGCTCTTACAGGTATGTCCTGAATTTAATGTCTTAACCTCCAAAACATTGTTTGATTTTGTTTTTTTTTTGCCTCTGTATTAAAAAAATGAAGGGAATCGTTGTAGAATACGTATGTTTGTAGCCGTAGTGTCTTGTAACCCCTGCAGCTTCTTGTGCCGGAGTGTGGCGGTGGACAGCAGTAATCGGGTGGCAATGTTACAGCTCACTCATAAGACAGAACTTCTCCTGCACACTTCCACAGCCTCATTCCTTCTGGTGAGAGAAATGTTTCATAAAAAGCTAAAAAATCATGTCTTATAAATTACTACCAGCATACTATTAAAGTAAAAAAAAAAAAAATTAAAATTAAATGATCTTGCTTCCATTGGTAGTACAAAGTGTACGCAGTGCCAGCAGAAGAATTCTCCATTGAATATGTGGACCCCAAGGTGGTTTGTGTCTCCACTCATGGCCGCTTCACCCAAGACAGGTAAGTCACCATTTTAAAATAATAATAAACCCCACTGCCTGTTTTTGATCTGCACTCATCAACTGAAGTTACTAATGAGGACTAGTTATCAGTATTGTGTTGGTGTTTAGAAGAGTGGAGAAACACATCTGTTTTCCAGGTGTGACTGCATGCATTCCTGCAGTTGGGCAAGGTCGTTTACCTCAGGTGAAATTTTGGGTCAAACTCTCCCTTTCTCTCTTTTGCACAGTAAATTTACTCTCACTCTGGCCCTAATGACCGGGTTAGATGTCACAGTTATGTGTGTTTACAGCTGTCGGTGTGCAGCCCTGTCATTTCCCATGTAATTCACTCAGGCCCGTTCCTACCCTGTTCAAACAGAGGCAGAACATGTCAAGTTCATAATAATGTTTTAACAGTAGAAAGTAAAAGTAGGAGTGAGTTATTTCATATGAAAAAAAACATCTCTGTGTACCAAGTTGGTTGCTAAATCTGGAAACATTGTGCAAATTTTACCAAGAGGGAACATTCAGAGAGACTTTCCAGTAATTTTAACCAAATATTGAAGTGAAATGGAGTGCAGTGTCACTAAGACAGCACTGAGTCTGGAAAACTAAAGCTTTCTTTAGAGGTATAAATATAGGTAAATGTGTGGGGACAGGATTTATGCATACAGATGAAAGAAGAGCATGATACTTAGAGAAATGTCAACACTGAAAAGAGGATTATAGGAGACAGATTTTGTTCCACAGGTCGTAACCTTTAACTGGCCACAGATCCCTCTCCTAACAAGTAACATTTTTCTGCTGCACAGGGGTTTTAACCACCGTCAACAAGCTTTAAGTGACAACAGCTTGTCTCTGTTCAATGTTTCCAGCCGGCACTGTGTTCTGAGGCGATTTGACAAGCCAACCTCAGCCTTTATTTTGTATGCAACGCGTGATGGACAACTTTCATCCACCCCAGCTGTTGCTCCCCAGCAAAGAGAAAATGAAGATTTGAGATGGAGACGACAGACCGGGTTGTTTCCCATCCGTGAACCACAGAGTGATGGGGTTCTGCTAAAATTCCCTCAGGTATCAGAGTTAAAAAAAACAAACCCAACAACAACAAAGGAGAGCTTTTCTGGATTTACCACAGGGGAAATTTGAGACATTCAATGAACACCCTCCGCACTGACATAAATTTTCAATCTCTCCTTGTCTGGTTGACACTTTCCACAGTTTCTTTACTGTCTTTCTTACAGACAGAGATCAGTTTCACTCCCAGGGTGCCCCTCCCAGGCAGGTATGTGGTCGTAGTCCATTATCATCAACCTGAACATACCTCCTTCCCTGTGGAGGTCCGAGTGGACGCAGGGCGTGACTGGAGAGGTGAGTGTGTTTAAGCAAGTGTAGCTGACTAATGTCTGATCAAATAGAATTAAGGAGTTTATTACTCCCTGTTAGGTATAGGCATGTTTACTCTGGCTGTAAAACTCCTAAGAGCAGCTTAAGTCACTGAGCTCATGACAAGATGATCAAAGAATTTAGACACACTTCCCTATATGGCTTTAATAGAGCAGGGGATTATTGTGCAGCATGCTAATGTCTCATCTCTTCTTCTGACTCTCTCTTAACTCAGCTCCTCTCTTGCAGGTTCAATAAATGCATCCTTCTGCCCTGCAGTCTCAGGCTGCAGGGAGGTAGTCATCGCTGATGGGCGCATTGCCCTTGACTTGGACCAGAATACTTGGCGGCAGCCCAGCATCTCTGTGACTGTGCCACCAAGGAACACCCTTATTCTGGTCAGTGGTGCATGACATAAGATAAACACAGAATATACATTGTGTTTACCCACTTAGTTTTTAAAAATTAAATGAGAGAACTATGGAAAAAAAAATCAACTAGGCTTGTTTCTGTGTAAACTTTGAAGAGTCTGAGGACCTGGCATGGTGAGGTCCTCTCTCCTCAGTGTTATACCATACTCCCAACAACAACAATGAAGAGACTGTATTCTACCTGGCAGCCCCACTCAGCTTTATAAAAGCTGAGCTTCCAACCTCTGTGAGGCTGGAGCAGGTTGCGCTTTGTTGCATGTTGTTCACTTCCTTTCCTTCTTTTCTACAGATAAAATCAACCAAAAATTGTTGCTAAAACACTGAAAATCCCCAGTTAACCTGTTTATCTCCCTCCTCATCGTACTGATAAATACACTTAAAGCACAAAACAAACTAAAGTGGAAGTGTTTTGATGAGATTGTATCTGTGGGTGTGTGTTTTTAAACCCTTTCTCATGGTTTGTGTAGGATTACGTCTTATTGGTTCCTGACAGCAGTTACAGCCCAGATCTCCTGAAAGAGAAGCCGCTGGATAACTCTGCAGATTTCATACAACAATGCAGAGGAGAGGGGTTCTATATTAAGTAGGTACCCACCATGTTGGAAACACAAATGCATTTGAAACAGTGCTTTAAAGATTTGTTCAGATTTCTTTCCTTGCTCTCTCAATGTATAATATTGATTCTATGTTTTTTCAGAGCAATAATCTATTTGTCCATCTGTTGCAGTGCAACAGTTTTACAATAATATTCACTACGGTGGAATTTTTTGTAAATTGTGCCCTCTAGCTGTACTAGTTGGGTATAAATCATCATATCTAAATGAAGGAAGTCATTTTCTTTTCTGCCTCCTCAGCCCAAGAACTTCTTCCCAGTTCTGTAGAGACACTGCCCGCTCTCTCGTAGCAGCCTATAACGATGGAGCTCTGGCTTGCAGCTGCGATAGGTCCGGCTCCACAGGGTCCACATGTGATCCAGTTGGAGGACAGTGTCCCTGCAGGCAGCATGTCATCGGTCGACAGTGCACAAAATGCGCCACTGGATATTATGGCTTCCCCTACTGCAGACGTGAGTCAACATTTACCTTTAACTTATGTTGGCAGGTAAGGATACAGTACAGAATAAGAAGATGCCAAAAATATGCAAGGCTGTTACAGGCTCTATTTTTTTTTTACACAGCGTCTCATTTTAAATCATCACCTGCTCCCTCTAACTTTTAAATGTATTGGATCTAATAAAACCCCTTATCTCTACTGCAGCATGCGAATGCGGTCGCCGACTGTGCGACGAAGTGACGGGACGGTGTATCTGCCCTCCTCAGACAGTCAAACCAGCCTGTGATGTGTGTCAGAATCAGACTTTCAACTACCACCCCTTGCTGGGCTGTGAGGGCTGTGAGTGCTCTCTGGATGGCATCAAAGCCAATGCAGGACTGGAGTGTGAACTAATCACTGGGCAGTGCAAGTGAGTAGAAATATGCAAAATACTGGTAGATTTTATCACATTAACACAGTAAGTAATTTTTTGTTTACTGTGGATTGTATCCACTGAGTCCATGTATGATCAAGTTGGAGGACAGAATATGTTCAATTTTGATTTATTATATATATAATATTTATTTTATCTCTTTTAGTTTAAAGAGAGGACTTTTTATTTTTACTTTTACTATTTTTATTTTTTTCATTTCACAACATGATCATTAACAAACTCAGTCAAAACCTGTAAGGATTTCTTTTTCTCTTTTATTCTAGATTTGTCAGATAAACAGTTGAAATGTTACTCCAAAATAAATGTTGCTCAATTTCTTTAGTATTATTATTATTATTTTTACATTTTTACTAATCTAGTGATTTTGCAATTTCTCAGTAACCTAGAGTTCCTGTTGAACAGCTGCACAAATAATGGTTTTCTTCCTCGCCAGTACATTTTCTCTGTCACACACTAAATTTATGAGTGATGAAAAAGGCAGGAATGTGAGGCCTGCACCTTGTATCAGTCAAAGTGTAAGGTGACACCAAACCACTTAGAAGTGATTAATGAGGGGATTAGCTCACAGTCCAGTCATGCTGATGTGCAGATTGTCTTCTCTGTCATATAGGTTTTCATTCTCAAAGTCAGCTCCACCACCCTGTCGATGTCTCTCTTGTAGGATATTGGAATATATGTGAATAAACATAGCAATGCATGCAGTGTGTATTTACTGCAATTTTCTATTCACATAAAGTGATTTTATAAATACACCAGGGTGAAGCCAGAATTTGACTAAAGACTAATGTGACTGTGTTTTTTTACATAGTTGCAAGCCGAGGATTGGGGGCCGACAGTGTGATCGCTGTGCATCAGGTTACTATCGCTTCCCTGACTGTCTACCTTGTAAATGTAATGAAGGTGGTGTCACATCTAACGTGTGCCACCCAGAAACAGGGAGGTGTCTCTGCAAGGTAAGTTCCTTCTATTAAACTTCTGACTTTAAAACTCCTTCTTACTCATTTTCATTTGCTCATTTGTTGTTTCCTGCTCTGACCTCCTCTCTGTTATTGCTAACACATTTGTAGAGAAATGTAGCTGGTATCAGGTGTGATACCTGTCGGGATGGTTCCTTCTATTTTGACTCCTCCAACCCTCACGGCTGTACCAGCTGCTTCTGCTTCGGAGCCACTGACCAGTGTCAGAGCTCCAGCAAACGCAGGGGGAAGGTGTGTGCTTGTGTTTCGTGTCCCTGCATGTCTACGAATGCCTGTGCAAATGTTATTCCTATGAAACCTTCTGGGTGAGAGCTGCTACATGGTGAACTGTGTCATGTGTTAAATGAAAACTGCATGTACAGGTGTGGTTCAGCAAATGTTGGTGTTATGGGCATCTGGGCACAGTTTATTATTCTGATTTATTTGTGCATTTTCAGTTACATTTGAAATGTTATTTCATGATAGACATAGTTACAAACATGAGCACAATATAAAGTCAAATCTCTTTGCTGAGATCTCTACAATGGTGAGGTGGTGTGACACTACTCTAGTTTAGCACAGTATACAGTATATGTTTGGATGTATTTTTCTTTTCAATTCTACTTCCTGTTGTTAGTTTGTTGAGATGCGGGGCTGGCATTTGGAGAGACCTGACCAGGTGGAGGTCCCCTCTGTGCTGAACCCAGCCAGTAACACAGTGGTGGCAGACATCCAGGAGCTTCCTCCTGCTGTTCAGTCTCTACACTGGGTGGCACCACAGTCCTACCTGGGAGACAGGGTAAGTCAGTGCACAGAGACAACGCTAAGACAATGTTGTCAATAGGTGTTTTACTTATGTTTAAGATATGGTACTGTATTTCAACAGTAATAGGTTTAAAGTTATTTTTTATTTGAAAGCCAAAAGTAAAAGTCAATACTAAAAAAATCCCTCTGTGTCTTATTTTCAGAGTTTTGTCTCACTGTCCCTATTTTACTCGCATAAATCATGTGATCTGAGGATGCAGCAGTGTAACTTACTTGGAAGAGAAAATATCAATATTAATCTTTTAGCTACTTTATGGTTCACTTTCACCAACATCACTTACCAGTGTTATGTGTATTGGATATTTCAGGTGTGTCTTCAAATACACCGTTGCCCATAAAGTTGGAATAATTTTGTTTTCGTTCCTCTTTTTATTCCTGTTATAAAGGTTAATTGTGGTTTAATTTTCACAGTGATATGTTTTGAAGAGATTGACCAGTTTTGAGATGATATACACTCTGAAGAATAAATCAAATCATCATGTCACCATCATTTCATTTTCCCTCCTACTTATCCTTTTGTGTTTTGCAATGTTGAATTTCCCTATATTCTTTGGAAATATGCTGGTATGTTGACAGATTGTGACCTCATCTGTTGCTTCCTTGTTGAGGAATAAGATGCAGGTTGCATAGACACAGAATTCTCAAATTATCTCTTATATTTCAGCTCAGACAGTTTCCAGAGTCTTTGCAGGCAAACTGAAAGATGAACTTTTCCTTTTTTTCCCTAGGTTACATCTTATGGTGGTTTCCTCACCTACCAGTCCAAGTCTTTTGGGATTCCCAGTGAGGGGATGACTCTGATGGACAGAAAACCTGATGTTGTGCTGACTGTGTGTAGCGTCACTAATTACTTCATTCTTCGATTTCTCTTTTTTCAGTGACAGAAACACAGCTCATTTATACATGTTATGTTTCCCTTTAGGGTCAGGGCATGACCCTGGTCCACACGGCTCCACAAGTCCCACAGCCAGACAGGCTGTATCAGGGCAGAGTCCACCTTGTGGAGGTAAAGAACACACCAGTTCCTCACTCTAATTTAAGATTCAAATCTTGTGATATTAATTTAAGCACATGTGATATGTGTTGAAGGGGCTGAACTAGATAGGTATAATTTAATAAAGTGTTGGACAAATGCACTGTACAGTATAAGGCACCTTTCTGTTTTAGGTCCTCTTAATACAAGATGAAATATGGTTTCGAATGGACTCCCTTTACTCTCTACAGATTTCTCAGTATTAGTGCCCCAATAACAAATCTGTTGACTGCAGGGAAACTGGCGCCACGCTATCACCAACAGGCCTGTGTCCAGAGAGGAACTCATGATGGTCCTAGCCGGTCTGGAGGGCCTGAGGATCCAGGCCTTGTACTATACACAGAGCCAGAGGCTCAGCCTGGGGGAGGTGGGCTTTGAGGAGGCGACTGATACAGGGACAGGAGGTCCCGCAAACATAGTGGAGCGTTGTTCCTGCCCTTCTCAGTACACTGGAGATTCCTGTGAGGTGAGAATTTCAGAGACCTGTGATATTGCTAGGCTTGAATAAAATTCAGTTTTACACAAGTTCAAAGTGTTGAAAAGGGGGGTGGAAGATTTTATTATTATTATTCAGATATAACCAACCAAGCTTTGGAGACAAAAGCTCATAGGTTTTCATTGCCACTTGACAAACTTTCACTGAGAGGCAACATGGAAAAAAACTACAAAGAGAACCAGTTTTAGAAACTGTGGAAATGACAAGCAGGGTGGAGCAAGGCATTGAAGTTGGAGTTGGGCCTCATCCTCAGATTTTTAGAGTGTTCTGACACGCCTGAGTCAAGTACCACACCCTTTACCTAGGGAGAAAAAAGTCATCAGCTGAGGAACTGTGGGTGGAAAAAACCAGCCGGATTGTGTAGCCCCGGGCTGGGATATGTTGCACAATCACGCAGACATAATATTAGTGATTCTACAGCTATAATCACTGGCATGGCTACAGCTCACAGAAATGTAGTATAAACAATCATGATGTAGTTGCTAAGGAAAGGCTTTACTTGAATTCTTTTTATCCTGGGAATGGCACTGATTTGACTTACTGTGTTTTTGCTTCTCAAATTGGATCTGTATGCACATGATTGCAGCAGTTATACCCATAAAACCAAAATGAAAATTAGAATGAAGCAACCGTTAATCAAAAAAAGTTTTTCATGTACCACATTAGTAGAGATGAACAGTTTTTCATGTGTGAGGATGTACTGTTGCCAAAGATGCGGTAACCAAGTCCGGGAGCGCATTGTACAATTGGGAGTGTTTGATGGAAGATTATTATGTGTGCCCGGAGGAGGTATGACAAGGCGCCTCACCTTCACAGGTGGGGTGTGGCAGTTAGCAACACAATGTTACTCATAAACCTGAGTATGAACCTGAACTCTGTGTGTGTGTGTGTGTAAGTACAGTTGCCACACCTATCTGTGTCTGTTGTGTGTTTGAGGAGCGTGATTCAGGTGTGAGTTTGTTGTCTGCGGATGTCTGACTTTCCTCTCAGTCACATATGCTCTCATAAACACTGTTGCACACATGCGCACACGCATACAGGATATCATTATACAGCTGAACTTTTTTTTCCTGCTTTCTTAAGTGGAGGATTTATCAGCACACCTTGGCCGATTCAAGTAAACACTGTTTTCTCTATTCAGAAATGCTAATAGAAGATTTCCTGCATGTTGTCTGGGCACCCACATGTGTCTTGATGTATCTCAAACAATTCTGTCTTTGTGTGTGTGTGTGGGTGCGTGGTAAGGAAAGTAGAGAGAGGGGGAGAGAGAGAGAGAGAGAGAGAGAGAGAGCTTGTAAACACTTGCATGTGTGTACTTGTACACCTGCATACACTCATAGTGATCTGCAAGTCTGAGTCAGGTAAAAAAATGGGGCGTGTCCTCTGTGTGTGCGTGTGTGTGACTGTGAGGATGTGCGCTTAAGAGGCTGAGGCAGGGGAGAGCAGATCATTATTTCACACAGACTAAATGCAAGGAATGTCAGATACGCGTATGGATAGACGGCGATGTACTATGGTCCTGCTAAGGACCCTGATATGTTGGACTTTGATTGGACTTTGCTGCGCTGGCCCCAGGCCCTTCAGGAGAGGGGAGCGAAGCCGTTACCCCAGACACCATGACAGATGGTCTCAGAGGATACAGTACCCTTCGCTTCACGACCAGGGAACCCAACAGATAGCGTTTCCATCAGTAAATGATGAAGGCACCCAGGTGGTACGGTACCCCTCGGACGGAGGACAGAGAGTTCAGTATCCCTCAGTTAATGATGATGAGGCCGGTTCTCAGATTCAGGTAAAAATCCGTGAAGATGTGATGGAACTTGTTGAAGGGATCTTGTTTCACACTTAGCGGTACGTTACAGTTGTCAGTGCCTCAGGTGTGGATGGTTGGTGACTTGAGGAATGTTATCTCTGAAGACAAAGGTCATGCTTTGACTCCTCAGTGTTAATTGTTAATGACAGTCAATTTAGGTCAGGTTCATTACCGTGTGACACCAAGCAAAGCTGCTGTATGGGTGATAGTTTTTAATTGTTTATTGTAAATGGTGGCAAAAACATTTGCATGTTATCTTTTTTAAGGTTATGTAATGTTATAATAATGTCTACCCTCAGAAGATAGGAACTTAGCAGTTGGAGATTTATGAGCTTCATCTACACGCTGTTCATACTTGTATGTACATAGACTCGATAGATTTTTGTATTATAATGAACAGCACTAATTCATTGGATTTCACAGCAACAGATCTAATCAATAAAATGTTTGTCAACCGAATTGAGTACTGTATATCCTTATATCTAATGTTATACATATTATATAACATTACATATACTGTAACATGAGAGCAGATTTAATTTAATCTCTTTAATCTAAATTCAGAACATTGCCACAAAGTTGCTTTTAAATTCAGTTCTACTTGCACAATAATATGTTGGGGTCTGTGGTTTATATTGTGTACAGGCAGTAGCTTGAGTAATCATGTCTGTGTGTTTGTGTGTCTTTTTTCAGAAATGTGCTCCTGGTTACTACAGAGATGGCAGTGGGTCTTACCTGGGCCGCTGTGTGCCCTGCAAGTGCAACGGTCAGGCCGACGAGTGTGAGGACGGGACGGGAAGGTGTCTGGTAAGTTTCCCTTATCGATGACTTCATGACCGCAGGGGTGATTGGACGATCACTCATACACACTAAAATCAAGTGTGATTACTTGAGCCCTGCTGACTCCAGAGTGAGCCACTGTTTCGTCAGAGTCTAGACTTCTCACCCGCAGGGTACATTTGTGGGCACTGTTTCATCACCCAAACCTGCCTCTTTGCCCATAATGCTGTTTTTTTTTTCTACCACCACATCAAGTACAAGTTCCCGTTAGTGGGTTCTTTCATTGTTGCCTTTGCAGAAAGATGAGCCTTTACCCCTTTCAAAATCTTGGCCATCTGTGTTGTGTTCTTATGTAAGATACTCAAGACTGGGCCTGTGTGTGAAATGTGCACATGGATCCACACCCTAACAGCCCAGAGTCAGATGGACACAAACACTTTCTGTGGACTACATCAGACAAACTCTTTGTGACTGACTGGCAATGAATCATATTTTCTCTCTGCCCCTAGATGTTTGCATTCCTGTATCAGTGTAATAAAAGGCTGATGTCTGGTTGATTTGGTACAGCATGTGTTTGTAAAAGGCTGGTGGCAGTGCAGGCATAACACTTGAGTCTGTTTTTTTTATTCAGTGCCTGGTATTTTTGCTTCTTCACATCCCTCATTCTTCACATATACTAGTTTGCAAGTGGTTTAATGAATACATCACTTTTTTTTTGTTCCAGAACTGTCAGTACAACACAGCTGGGGACCAATGTGAACGCTGCAAAGAAGGTTACTATGGAAACGCGGCTCAGAGGACTTGCAGATTGTGCCCGTGCCCATATAGTGTGCCCTCAAACAGGTGGGTAAAAAAAAAGAAAGAATAAAAAAACCAGAACACCCCTGAACAGCTGTGCTATGTAATTAAGTAGAAATGTATAATTCAGGAATTAAATCATAATTTCGCTATCACTCCACAGTTTTGCGGTGGGATGCAAAGAGGTGTTTGGAGACTTCCAGTGCATCTGCAGACCAGGCTACGCTGGTGAGAAATGTGAGAGGTGAGTGTCAGTATGGACCAGTCAGTCCATTAGAAGCAAGTAATTATGTCTAAATTCTGAGCAGATACTCTAGATTCATTTCAATTTAGTGTCTTATTCTGTCTTTCTTATCCCTCTTTGCCATAGATGTGCTCCCGGTTACTATGGTGACCCACTGACTCCAGGTGGAAGTTGTCAGCCCTGTAAATGCAATGGCAACGGTAACAACTGCGATCCCCGCACTGGAGGTTAGATTGTGGACTGACATGCTCAAAAATGATACTTTCATTCACAATATGTTTGTGCTGTATGTTAGTCAGTTTCATTCATTGAAATGTATTTTTCATGTTTTTCATAGTTTGCAAGAACACACTGGAGCCTGGAGACACAAACACAGATGGTAGCTGTCAAGGTAAATAAAGGAATATAATGATAAAAAGAAGCGACATCTGGCTCCTGGACATGGAGTGTGTGTTTCATTGCTGTGGGGTCATTTGTGAATCAAATCCTCCTTTTGTGTTGCAGAGTGCGACAGTTGTGCCCAGACTTTACTAAATGATCTGGAGAAGCTGGACGATGAGCTGGGAAAGATCAAGGCTCAGCTGGACAATGCCAGTGCCAGTGCCTCCTCTCAGGACAGGCTGAAGAAGCTGGAAAAGGCAGTGTCTGACACCAAGGTAACATGCCACTTTTCTGTAACAATCTGTCCAGACCACAGATGTGGGTGAAGAATAAATGCAAATGTTTTTAAAAGGTCACAGATACAAGTTCAAATGCCAAATGTACGGCTAAAAGCACAACAAGATCTGGTCATTTTTTATAATTCGTACCTTGCTCATGGCCAGTTCATGCACATGTACCCGCTCACACATGCACACAAACAGCACGGCGCAGGATGGGTGTGCTTGTTCAAACATTCAAGATCCCTGCTGATAAGCAATCTCAGTGAATTTTGTCCCACATCCTGTGTGTCAACACGAGTTAGAGATTACACCACTGGATGCCAATGTTTGTCGCAGCAACTTGTCGTTTCTCGTTCCCACATAATCCGAGAGTTAGATCCATCTTATTCAAGAGCGCATTCTTTGCTCATTTATGACGTAAATAATTCCCACAGCGCTGTTTGAAAATTCCCACAGCACTGTTTGAAAACAGCCTCTGTCAGCCTTAAACTTCAATGCACCACACACATCTGAATTTGCCTCTATGCATCTCACTTTACATTTTTGCTCCTGTGCTTCTTGCAGATTCTTGTCAACAAATTCAGCTCTGCCGTCAACAGCCAAAGGGCCAGAATCAACCAGCTGGAAGATGACACGAGCACACTCACAGACGACATCAGCTCCCTCAGAGACAAGGTAGAGTGCTGGAGCCAATGGCTGGCTTTTTCGTAATATATTAGCATGGAACAATAAGTGGGAAAATGAGTGTAAATGTGCATTGTCTCTGTGTGTTTTTATGTAGGCAGAAAAAAGTGCTACAGATGCTGACAAGGCAGTGGCAGATGTAGAGAAAACCCACAAAAGGGCAAAGGATCTGGACTCAGAGATCCGAAAGATGCTCAAGAAAATCCAAGGTGAGGAAAAACAGTACAACTCTGTCTTGTCTGTAGGTTTTACAACACCAGTGTTTTCATCTTTCTCTTGGGGTCGTATGTGAAAGTCCCATAACATTTAAGGCCACTATCGACTACTGCCACTATCAGAACCTAAACATTTGTTTGACTGAGTGTTTTTGTGTGTTTGAAGCTCTGCTTGACCAGCTGAATGAGGCAGGCACCAGCGGTGATGTGGTGCCCAATGAAAGCCTGGCTAAAATGCTGGAAGATGCTCAGCGCATGGTGAACGAGATGGAGAGGAGGGACTTCACCCCTCAGAAGACAGCTGCTGAGAAAGAGAGGGACGAGGCCCAGAAATGTACGAGACTAAGCCTCTCTGTAGAAGAAGAATCTGTAGTACATACTTCCAAAACATATATATGCAGATGTATCGGTGGCGACTGTTCAGTAAAATATCTTTACTATTCTTTTCGCCAGTGCTTGACTACATCGAGGCTAACGTGAGGAAACAGTGTGTCCAGAATGAGGAGGCAGCAGAGAAGATTCAGTTTCTTCTGAAGACTTACGAAGACAAGCTGAAGGACCTGGATGCGGCTCTGAAGGAGGCATCAGACTTGGTGAAAAAAGCCAATGCTGAGAATGGGCTCAGTGCTCAGGCACTGGATGACCTGCAGGTAACTCACAAGTACTTTATCAGTCATGAGGAGTGTGTGTGTGTGTGTGTGTGTGTGTGTGTGTGAACTTGTTAGCTAATAGTTAGCAAATTTGCGGAATGAAGGATACAAAGAAGATGGGTTTTATTCATTTTCTATCAACTTTATTGTAAATTGTTATCTTAGTGTTACTGTTAGTGCCAGTGATCACACAGTTGTAATGATAGTCATTCATGTGCTTCCCACAGAAACGTATTGTGAACCTCAAAAAGGAGCGAGAGACTGTTGAGGACCAGATCGCCCTGGCAAAGAATGAGCTGCAGAAAACTGACGACCTAGTGAAAAAGCTCACAGACAGTAAAACGGTACATTTGATCATCTAATGCCTTCTTGTATTTAAAGTATATACTTGTACATCTTGTACTTTATTATAAATGCCAAATTGTTTTGACACTCTGTAACTATGTCATAATAAACAACCTGATCCCTGATTCCACATCATGGGGGACTCAGATAACTATCAGTGTTTCGTTCCCTGTGCTCTGATGTGAGGTAAATGGCTTTTTTTGCTGTTATGAAACTTGCACCCATTCCTGTTCTTTTCTGCTTTAGGAGTACGAACAGTTGGCAGCACAACTGGATGGTGCCAAGACTGATTTGACCAAGAAGGTGAATGAGATTACCAAAGCAGCAGCCAAGGAGAACATCGTGGAGGATGCAGAGGATCATGCAAAAAATCTTCAGAAGCGGGCAAAAGAACTTGAAGAGTAAGTTTATTGTGCAAAAAAGACTGACACCTAATCTCAGTTAGTACAACCTGATGTTTAATGAGTGTATTTCAGCAACATGTTGTTGTTTAAGCTGAGATTTAATATGCTATTTAAGCAGAGTCTGCCCCAATTGTAACTACTTGAGATTTGTGTCTTTCCTTCTTGCTTTCATTCTTGTGTCTCTTGTGGTTGATTTTCCTCTTGTGTTATCTTATACAGTGCCGTGAAAAATGCAAGCGGACGTACTGAGGTGCGTAATGCCAAAGATGCTATCGACGCCTACAAGAACATCACAGATGCCATTAATGCTGCTGAGGCAGCGGCGAAAGAGGCCAAAAATGCAGCAGACAATGCCTTGAATGTAAGCAACACACAAGATATTTTCACTTTCCAAACTTTTTGGCACAACATGAAATACATTAAGCATTTGACAGTATTTAAAAACACTGATGTCTTATCTTCCTTCAGAATGTAAACAACCAGAAACTCACAGAAAAAGCAAAGGACCTGACAGACACTAGCGATGACCTGCTGGCAAATGCACGCGATGCAGATAAAGACCTAAAGAGTAAGCAGCTCTATTTTTAACCAGTCTTTTTTTTTAATGACCCCAAAACTCAGGCACTAATCTTTGTCTTTCTTAATTAGATGCCTCCGATGACCTCAATAACCTGAAGAAGCGCATGAATGATGCTGACAAGAAGAAGAAAGCTCTTGAGAAAGACCTGCTTGACGCTGAGAACGAACTACACGACATCAGAAGAGGTAGAGCAAGTTGAGGCATGACAGGATAAACAGGACAGCTGAAGTGAATGTGTTTTAGTCTGATGCCAGAATTAGTATTTCCTCCGTGTTTTGCTTAATCACTCATTTCCCCCATGCAGATGACATTGCTAATATGATTGATGAAGCCAAAAGGAAGGCGGCTTTAGCCAATGACACGGCCAGCAACACTATGAACAAACTGGACGACATCAAAAAAGAACTTGAAAAGATCAATGTCTCTCCTGTGGACCCCAACCTGAGCAATGCTTTGGACGACGTGGACAAGTCAGGTGAGAAGTTGAAAAAATTCCATGTGCACGTCTGTGTACATTTTTATGGTACAGAATGACCATTCTTTTTATATTGTACATTTAGGGTTACAAGTAAAGACTGACTGTTCTCTTCTCCCTACAGTGAAGGACTTACTGAACACCATCCCATCTCTCAATGACAAGATCTCAGAGGTGGAGAACCTGACATCACAATTCTCACCCGTTAGCAACATCTCTGAGAACATCAAGAAGATCAAAGATCTCATTGAACAAGCCCGGGATGCAGCCAACAGGGTGAGGTCCTGCGCTGTGAATGCATTCATACATACCCATGTTATGTATACACCTCCAAGCCCAGTCTGGATAAACTTTAACCTCTAATTCCCCCTTGTTTTCATGTGTTCTCTCCAGATATCGATCCCGATGATGTTCACAGGCAATGGCCACGTGGAGCTGCGTCCACCAAAGGACCTGGAGGATCTGAAGGCCTACACATCTCTGTCTCTGTCGCTGCAGAGACCTGAGGGCAGGGGAGATGGAAGAAGGCGACGCAGACAGGCCACAGACAACATGTTTGTCATGTACCTTGGCAATAGAGATGTAAGTGACTCCAAATGCATCAGTATTTACATATAAAACATAATAGACAAGATGTTAACAAACTGTGCTTTGCAGTCCAAAAACTACATAGGTATGTATTTGAAGAGCAACGTGCTGCATGGTGTGTACAAGCTCAACGGGAAGGAGATCGAAATGCAGACGGGCCAGATCACCAGGTCTGCATCTGAACCAGCCAAGTTTGACAAAGTGGAACTCAACAGGTAAACTGACAGTTAGTTAGTCATCCATCTGTTTTCAGTGTCGCACTGTGTAATTTCCACTCTTTTCCACTGCGACTTGCTACATCACCACCTCCACTTTAAAGATTTTAAGATGTGATGCCTGTACATGATACAAATCTGTATATATATATTTCTGTCTTATAATTTAGAATTTACCAAGATGCAGAGATGATCCTCATGAAATATACCTCCTCGGACACTCCTGCTGATCCCATTGTGAGCAAAAAGAAAGGAGAGGAAAACAAGAACCTCCTGGACCTCAGCCCCAGTAACATTGTTTTCTATGTCGGAGGCTACCCGTCCAACTTCACTGTAAGCAGCAAAGAAATAAGAACAGCTGTTATTGCTGTGATGTTTCTATTTGTATTATTTTTATCTAGCATGTTTTATTAATAACTTTCCCTGTTGTGCTTCTCCACAGCCACCAGCTTCTCTGAACTACCCCAACTACAAGGGATGCATTGAGTTCTCCTCCTTTAATGACAAAGTCGTCAGTCTCTATAATTTCCAAAATAAAGAGAATATTAATCAGCAGACACCATGCAAGAGGTACGTCCTGATATGATTAACACTGAGAGCAACTAGATGCATTTTAAAACAATTACAATGCTTGATGGCTTCTCTTGGTGTAATATACTGTGTCATTGCAACATACAGCTGACGAAACAGGTAATCTGCCTATTGAATTGGAATCTAATGTTTGTATAGTGAGACTGAAGTTTTTGATGCCTCCATCTTCTTCTTTTGTCATTTCTTTTTAAGATTTTCATAAATTCCCATAGTGAAGTGGTCATCACAAGACATGTACAGTATCTGAGGATGACAGACGCCTTTAAGTCATACAGTATTTTACAGAGTATTAGCCTTGGATTAGGTTGGTAACATGGCAGTTCCTTTTGTTTTTTACCCACTTGTTGCTGCAATAATCCAGCACTGTGATCAGGAAAAGGAATTGATTTGTATAGAAAAGACAGTTGATGGAATAGGCCTTCAAGACAAAGAGAATTTTAACATTTTCTAAGAAGAATGTGCTGAGTCTCAGAAAGTAAGGATATTTTAAAATTAATAATTTCCCCCTCTGTCCAGGTACGTAACACAAATGCTCTCTGACTACTTTGATGGCACTGGATATGGCAGAGTGGTTATTGGCAAAACATCCACCCACCTCCTCATCAGTATGTCCATCTATACTCGTTCAGAAAACGGCCTACTCTTATACATACCAAATAAGGTAAATTATTGTACATATTGTTACTGTATTAGCAGATTCCATAGAAACAGAATTATAGCTGCTCTTTCCACAAAGGTGATTATTCTGTTTGCTCTTCAACATAGGACAATTACTTCCTGGTGACAGTGGAGAAGGGCGTCATCGTCCTGCATAATAATTTTGGCAATGGACCAGCAACAAAAAATTTGAAAACATTCCCGGTAAGAAGCGTTATTTTGTGTTGTTTTCTTAAACTTGCACACAGATAAATAAAGAATTGTTGTTTTTAACCACATTTCACTTCTCTCTGTTTTTTCTGCAGGAATCGGGATGGGTAGATGTCCTCGTCATTGGCAAACGCGATGGAACATTTTCAGTCCGTGCATCAAACGCTGAAGTGGCCGCAATCCAAGCTGAGTACAGCATTAGCGACTTTGAAGAGCTCTACATTGGTGGTGCGCCACAGGACGTGAGGGAAAGGTACGCGTTTTTTCCATTGGGTTTGTTATCATCATGTATTGTGAGTTATAGCAAGAGTAACTTCATTTACTAAATATCCTGTTTCTCCTCCCAGACATAACATCACCATGCAACCATTCAAAGGATGCTTGAATAATCTGAAGCTGAATAAAAACTTCAAACCTATTGATGAGCAAGTGGGCATCAGCAAAGGCTGTAACACTACTAAACTGGTAGGACATGAAGTTTTGCGAACCTGTTTCCTCATTCATATTTCTGCCCAGACCACAGTGAGGTTGTGTGTCTAATGAGCTCATCCATATTGTCCATATCCTTTCTCTAGGTTACTCGTAAAGCTGAGTTCAGCTTGGGGAGCTCCTTGTCAGCTGATCTCAAAGACTTTAGCCTGGACAGTGACGTTACCGTCTCTCTCGGATTCAAGAGCACAGAGAATCAGGGTCTCATTCTGCGGGACAAGAAGCAGGTCAGTCCTCACATTCATTTTATAATCTGATCTTTTGTAATTGCACCTTTTGAGATCTGATTTTAGTGAGACTTCAAGACTCAGATTTGTAAAAATGTTGCATTTCTTTCTCGTTTTTCTCTAGGCTAATGGCATCAATCTTGCAATGGAAAATGGCCACTTGATTCTCACCCTCAATAACAAGGTGTGGAGGTCTAACAAACAATACAACGATGGCAAGTGGCATTACTTGACTGCAACCAGAAGAGCTGGAAGGTATGAAGAAGGCAGTGGCTATACATTCAAATATAAATACATTTAAATATATTCATGTGGCATCTATACATATAAATGAAAAGGTTTCAAACAACAAGGTTAATTGATACAACACAAAAAAAACAGTTTATAATACTATGATGATTTTTCTACAACAGCATTAATCTGCTCATTGATGATGAAGACAATGGTCAGGAGCAGAGTGGCAGCGCTTCCATACCTGACACAGCTGGACTCTTAACACTGGGAAAAGACCAGTTCAAAGGCTGCATTTCCAACCTCTACACAAGACGGTAACGTTTCCTCACTCTGCATCACTCTAAAATACTTTAGTAAAAAATGGATGTGATGTACAGTTCTTACTGTAGTTGCACAAACCTCTGTATTCGCACTGTTTATGATTACTGCCTTGACATACTATGTTTATATGTAGCCTGACTGTTTTTGTTTGTAATTGTATTTGCAGACCAGACAATCTGTACAAGGCTGAAGACTTGAGTTACTTCACAACCTCTGGAGACGTCCTGCTTGACATGTGTGCCTCTGATAGTCCTGCTCAACTGATGCTGGATCGCATTTCTAAGAAGGTGCGGGTTTGTCTTACATGCTCACACACACTGTGATCCATTTTGATTTTCTATTTATTCAAGAGATCATATTAGATACATTAAAAAGTGATCAACTGGCCACCAGAGGAAATGATTTAAGTTTAAACAAAGAGAATTGACTTGGTTCTTTTCTTTTCTTAATCAAGAGCTGTTATTGTTAAATTACTGGGGCAATCCATCGTATTTCAGTGTATAACTGTCAAAACTGACATTTTCAGTGTGAACATGGTGACTTGATGATGATTGATTCCACTCGCTAGCGTTAAGTCATGCCGCAGCTCATTCTTGCACAGTGTTTTGTTGACATTATTTACATTATATTTTGCTGCCTCATTTTTCCAGAGATGAAGAACAAGGAGCCCTAAGACCCGCTGATGCTGACAAGAATCTAATATTGACATGAAAAAACTTGTTTACGCCACAACGTTCTGCTGCTTTTGCACCAGCTCATTCATATGCAGTGTACTTTAATAAAGACTAGCATGAATGTTCCAGTAATCGTAAGAATTATAAAATGTGTTGTATCCTTGTCTATTCTATTTAAGTATTTCAATAACTCGAAACAAAACCTTGTGAATAACAAGCTTGAAATCATTTCACGTCTCTTCTCTTTCTTCCATGTAACTGAGTCATGAGCCACTTTCTAACAGTCATTCACAAGCACGCTCCCTCTAGCTCACCACTCTCACACTTAATGCACATGATCAGTAATGCATGTCTGATGACAGTAAAGGTGACTTCACAATCTAGATAAAATTACTCATCAGAATGCTGAGTACATGAACTTTCACTATGGAGACAGCTAATACACTATAAGCACAGTGGAGTCTAAGCTGTTCTTGGCCTCTCACCTGTGTAGCTTGAATTCAAAATTAATTAAAACACAAAATCAATTATTGAAAAGCCCTATGAGACAGTGTAATAAATTAAGTTGTTTCGATTTGACACTTGAAAATCTGAATGGGATCCTGGTATTAAGGTTGAAAAACACTGATGTAATGATAAAACATTACAGTGGAATAATTTCCAGAGATTACAGAGAATGGTAATATTTCATTATTCCAGCCTAATGGGACTTAGATGTATTAACATAATATGACTTTTCAATACAAGTAACACAACCTACATCAAACATCGCTCTCACTGAATGTTTACAGTAGCATGATTACACAATTCTTTCTAATCACTGTGAATCTTGCATGCCCATCATCTCTTACTAAACCCAGTTGTTTGATGAAAGGATGCCTCATCACAGTCTGTTCTTCACTGTCCTCTGACTCACAATAAATCATCTGAATAATGGATGTTGTAGTGCTGCATGAATTCAGTGCAATACCCAGGTCACACAACACATAGGACTAAAATACTGAATACAGAAGATGCTGCTCTGAAATTCTCTCATGATTAACCGGCTTCACATGTTGCAGTCTGTGTTGACGCACACATCCTGCTGTGTGATATGATCTTGTGATGTAAGCTGACCCTCAACCAGTACCTATGTTATCCATCATAACAAGACCTCATGAGTCTTTTCAATAGTGTCTTTGAACCTGTTAACACTTCATCTCTGAGTAACCTTGAGCCCATGTCAGTCTGAAATCACACAAACCACATTAGAAGCTTATTTCTAGTATGTTAGAATGAGCAAACATAAACTCCCAACTCCAGTGTGTTAAAATCAAACACACTGGAGTAAACACAGAGTGAGAGGATTTTGCAAACCCAAGAAACACAATGTGATTAAATCCAAACCAAAAAAGTCTCAATGATACATATTTTAGCTATAATTACAAGATCCATACTGAGCAGTCAGTCACCATCTCTACTAGGTGTGATCACATCTCATTACTCCTGTTATTAACATCAGAGAAGGATTTACAGTATAGGCCTTACCCTATAAATTACCTAAAATACCTGCTTATATATGACTTCATACTTAAACTATCATAGACTCTCCTATGGAGACATCTAGTGCTTGCAAAGCAGCAGCAGTCAAATAATTGGTTGGTTGATTGACAGACAATTGATCTGCAACAACGCAGATAGTCCTTTAAAACACCTATTAAACACAAACTGTATAAATTCACTTTTACACAAATATGCACATGTGAATGATTGCTTGTTCTCTTTGTTTGTGGCTGTTAGATGGACAAGTCAGTTTGTGCTTTGAGAAAATGTAATTAAGTTTTCCTCATTTTCTCATACTAAACTAATAGATTTATGTAGAAAGTAACCATTTTAACCACATTTTTTATGTTTAATGAATGTAAGTGTTGTCACTCTTATCACTCCCAGTTTTAGTCACCGATCGAGTGGAGGCCATCAGAGAGATGTAATCCAGCAAAGATTTCAGTGCCGACTTATTTCCACTGTATTCTGAATGTTTTTCGTGTTTATGTGTGTGCTGTTTCAGGATGGGGTGATACAAGCCAAAAATGAGAGTGCATCAGTGTGTGCACAGCCAGCCCTGGTTCAACAGGGTTATCGCATGGGGGGCCCTGTTAGCAGCCTGACCTACAGTCTTCCACTACAAGTCCTGCAGCCTAGGTCAGAAACCAGTCTCACATCATTGCACTGATTT